>QYTT01076508.1:0-10144 GCA_006980735.1 Dasypogon diadema
CGGGGAATCGAACCCCGGTCTCCCGCGTGACAGGCGGGGATACTAACCACTATACTACCGAGGACTTACAGGTGGACGTCCATTTGAGTTAAACTTAAGCCTAGCTTTAAGAAAAGTGGCACATTCCAAAAATTTGGTAAATATAAATGCGGTAATCAATTACAAGCAAAATCTCGCAGCGTTTTTCGGAAAGTTGCTTATTGAAAACAAACATGAGAAATAGATATCATAAAAATAATAACATATATATCATAAAAACAAAAGCTTTCAATATTATTGTGAACTCACTGCAAAATGTAGTTTAAACGAGCAATATTTGTATATTGATTTGTATACGCGTTCGCGGAAACGGCTCTAACGATTTCGATAAAATTAACATGGGAAAATTCGTTTTCACGAGCAAGCTCGGTCGCCCAGGTACTTACATAAAAATTAGCTAATATCGAGTACTAATTTCTTCTAAATATATATTGTTAAAATAAACTATAAGCCCTTTTCTTAAAGATGTATTTAGAAATTCACAAAAGTATATTCTTCTTACAAGTTTTTTCAAATGTAATTTTTTAGAATGGGGTTGCATTATGTCACACATTATTCATACAAATGTCCCGTCCGTGACGCTTTTACTCATACGGGTGGAAAATTTACAGTGGGAAAAAAATTAAAGCAGGGTTATATAGATATACAATCTGTAGCAAATTCAACACTTCTTTTAACAATAAATTGAATAATATTGTATTACTATGATTGCTTTATACGTATAGTGGTCAGGTACAAAAAATAGTAGAATTACAATAGAAGGAACCAATTACTTTTTGGAAACGTTTGCAACAAACTTTGGAAATGAACCATAAAAGCTAACACATGATTGCCATTTTTTTTAATTTCTGGAAAAGTGGATCGTTTGAGTTTCTTTAAAACTTCTTTAAATGAAACTTTCTTTTATTCTACTATGTTTTGTGATTGAGTGAAATTAAAAATAAATAGATATTATTTAAAAACTAATAAACAAAAAATAAATGAAGCTCTGAGTTGCCTGACTTTACACAGCAACTTCAGTCAAGTGGAATATCATATAATGCAGACAAATACCGAATAAAGCAAATAACACTATTAGAAATATAATACTAAGTACAAAAAATAATCTAATTTTTTGAAGGAATTCTACGTTGGGGAAGTTGTTTTTATAAAATGGAGTGTAAAATGAATTCTTACTTTCGTTTTTTTTAGAAAGAGTGTGAGATCGCAAGAGTCCCTTGAACATGGGCCATTCTGTGCTCTTTGCTCTTCCACCGAGAGTATAAGCAGGCGGAATGTACTCTACTGGTAACTCAGCTACCCGGTCGACTTAGTGAAAGCCATGATACGCCCCATCCCTTTTCGTCTGCCTGATGCAGTTTGATGAGGAAGTGGCGCCCCACACCACCACACACAGGAAGTGTGTCTGTTTCTCCCCGCATCCCCTATAATCAGCATCGCTAGAATGGCCGATCCTGTTTTGCTGCGCTTTTAGGAAACTATGTCCCGTCAGAATTGAAACAAAGAATGTAAATCACGGTTTATTTCGTCGAAAAAGTTTAGATTTTGAGTTGGCGTTCGGTGGCCCCCAAAGTTCCTTGAAAGAAATTGTCAAACACAGCTCCAATACATTTTGGATTCCTTCCGTTCATATCAGGATAATACAATAATTTTTTTTTTTTGCTTTGGACTCTTTGCTTTCAGTTTCCAATTTTAAACTGCATACAGCACTTATGGAATAACCTTGCAGGAAAATTGGGAAGCACTACGTTTGTAACAAAAGTGAGCTGAAATGAATGTCCCTTTTAATGAATGAGGGAAGCCTAATTAAACAGATTTAATCAATATCGGAGTATTCTCCATATCTAAAAATTCAACGAGCATATCTTTTATTTATTGTACAAAATGAATATGTACCGGTCTGCAATATCTTGTAGACTATTGGGCACTGGGCTCTGCATAAAATGCATAGAATTGTTTTTGGTCTTCAATATTGCATTCCAATCTCAAGGGAACAGAGTGAGTTTTGGAAAACATTTGCATTACTATCACTGTGATGAAATAAATATGAAGGCGGCATCGTTATCATCAAAACTTGTACAACTTTTGTGCCTAGAAAATTAATTCAACACACGTTAAAAGATTTTAATTCTACAAATGTGCAATTCATGTGAAGTAGATGATAATGTTATGATAATATTTTTTATTTATTTTTATTTTACTTTAACTCTCTAAAATCCTTATAACTCCTACATAGGACATTACAGGATATTTTTTATAGCATTATAGCACCATTTATTTTATCTTAAATAGAAAGTTTGAGAGCGAAAAGAAAACTATAAAGCAAGAGTAAAAATAGTCATAGGTTATTTATCTCACTGATCACTACGCGCTGTTTTGGAATTTGTTGAGAATCAACGCAGCCCCATTTTGTCACAGGTTTTTCTCTTTTGCTATGCATTTTTTCTATAACTTCCTCCAAATATTTACATAATCGTAAAGTGGTTAGATCTAGAAGGCCTTATACTTTACTAGAAATAATTTTTGCATCACTTATCACTTCTTAGAATTTATAGTTTTTTCTATCACGAAATAAAAATGTTGCTTAATGCAGTATTTCGAAACTAAATGTCAACATTAAAAGAAATGATATAGTACGTTCCGATCATAAAAAAGGTATGTAACCACAGAATATGTATTCCCAATTCTTTTCAATATAACTTTAATATATGGACTGTTACAAAAAATATTAATTAAAGGCCGGCCACACACTACGGACTTCTAGAAGTCTGTGCGCACAATCTGTCAGTGTCTAAAACGAAAGATTTATAGCAAACATTACGAACCGAGATCGAAACGAAATCGAAGTCTAAAACTCGAGAAAAGTGGAGGCAAACTTCGATTTCGAACTCGATTTCGATATCTTTTCGGTTGGAGAATGAAGAAATCTGTCATTCGTTCTCGGTTAGCTAAAGCGAAACAAATTCGTTTCGCTTTCTCTAAGTATTCTCGAAGAGCTTGTTTGAATTGCTGTGCTTATAGGTATACAAATCTATATATTCGCCTTAAATTCGCGACAACGAAGAGTTCTCGAAGAGAGATAAGTACTCGGCTGAATTGCATTATATGATCAATAAAAAAAGCTTTTTCCAGAATCTTTCATTCACTCTTAGAACATTTTTTAATTTCTAGAAAATAAATTTCCATGCAGAGAAGTGGATAAAAATATTGTGACAAATTTACTCACTTATTAACTGCAATTCACTATGAATCTGCACAACAAACTGCATGGAAGTTTCGCACGAGAGAAGAATTAGAGTATTAAGAAAAATGCACAGCCTACGAAAATTTAATTTCTCCAACCCGTAGGATTCTCGAAGAAATCTCGGAATTCATCACTTCGAGATTTCTTCACTAAATCGGAACTTCGCTAAAATGTTTGCAGGGCTTGAAAATTTACCCGAATTGTTCATGTCTGGAACAAAAAGCTTAAGTGTGTGAGAGCTTCGTGCCTCGTTCCTTCAGTATTGTCGTTGGTTCCTATATTCCTACCAACAAAAATTCCAATCCATCCATTTTATCGCGCAAAATTGGAAGCAATGTCTCTAGTGTGTGGACCGCTGTGGCAATTTGGAAGCGATATAAAGTCGGCCTCAGTATTCTGTGTATCCTAATAGTAAGCCACCAGTAGTATGACTTGTTGAATATAATGCCGTCACTACAAATGAGGAAGACTAAAACCACCAAAAGCTTACAAATTGTGAAGTAACATTTTGGGGGTTTCAAAATAAACGGCTCATATGTCGAAATATATCACCATTCATTATAATTGATTCCTACGACTCTACGATTGATACTTTTGATCACATTCCCACCAATTAACGTTATGTAGCGCATAAATGTTTCTCTTCACATAACCAAATTACCGTGAACCATATTCTTGCGCTTCCGATTAATTTTGCAGTCTTTCTCTACAGAAAGCCTCTATATATATATATATAAAAGTGAACAGTAGAATTAAACTGCTTGTTTGAGTAGTACACATTTTTATATTTATTGTAACAATTCCAGAATAAAGAAATTTGTACTGTTTTTCATTCTTGCTTACTCCGTTAAATTTACATTTACCTCCTAATGTGTTTGTAATCGAATGTGATTTCACAAACTATAAAGTAAGCAAAATGCGGCCTATCAAGGGCACTAAATAGGGTCAATAACATTGCATTTCATTGCTGAACTTAAAATGTTTTATATAAAAGACTTGCATTATAAATTAGCTTTATATTCTAAAGCATTTCAATGTTTCTGTTTTTATGACACTTTAGTGGAAACCAATCGACTGTCATTTCTGGTCAGCAGGCGACCTATTACTTTCACCCTCACATGTTTTGGGGTGTTTCAAAGCAAAATTGTTTTTACATGAAAGTTGTGTCTCTTTGGTAAAAGAACTGAATACTGTAAAATGAAGAAGCAAAAGTAAAATGCAACTAATCCGACCTTGAATCAAGTCTTATCCCACTTGGCTGCAACTGAAGCGTTGGGGTGCAATTTCTTGTAAGTCTACTGGTAGTTCTATTTCTAGTTGAAAGCCTTTAGTGCGTTGGTCGGTTTACATTTTCCAGCACTGGGGTTTGCGATCTTATAGCCGACGTGAGTGCAATTTTTATGTTGTACCTGCTGGGATAAGAGACCCAAAAAGGAAAAGTTTATTGAGTGTTGAGTGTGGTCAGCCATTCTGGAATGCAAGTGAAAGTAAAAGTTAAGTGTCACCGACTTGAAATTTTCGGTAAGTGATTTTGTTGTTATCCTTGATAGACTAGTGTTTATGACGTATGCCAGGATTACGTCCTTGCTTTGAAATAACCCAGAGGTTAAAGACTGTCATAAGTGTTTGCCGTACGTTTATTTAACTGTACATGCATTATGAGAACAACAACCACTAGCAACATTACTTGATTACTTGACGTTCTGAAATCAATATAAAAGTTACATGGTTCCATCGCCCTGATTTGTTGAAATTTTTGATAATTTTTTTCAAGCCTTTTGACTTGCGGGACTACATCAACGATGCGTGAATAATCTGACCACTGGCGGGTGTGACCAGTGGGTGATCTAAGGAAAGATTCTCTAGGTCCTTCGGAAAAAACTTTGGCAAATGTAAAAAACCCATTCATCAGCGCGTTACTTCTGTACCGGCAACCTCCACTGTCTTTATTTGTGAAGTAGGGAGAGCGCTAATGTACTAAGGATATTATATTATATTTGGTATATAATATAAATTTTTAAAATTTTTCACTTGTAAGTAACATATGTCCTTTGTGCAAGCTAATTACTACAAAATCTTATACAAAGTAGCAGTAAACTTGAGAACACACACCAACAACATAACTTAATAAAGACTCTTGCTACAATGCCATATTGTGGTGTCGTAAAGGTGTTAACAGCACCTTGCGGAGACGTAAGGCAACATAGTATTTAATCTTCGGAAATTAGGTTTAACGTATTGCGGAGTCACTATATGGAATTTTAATACCTCTACGTGTAATCTCGTTTATATAGCCTAAATTTTGAGGATTTTGCAAGGACTTGTATCAGTTTTTGGAACCTTTTCTGCCAGTCTTGGTGTCCACGCTGGCCGCCTTTTAGCTTGGCTCCTTTAGAAAGGTTGATCCAGCGAGCTGACTGATCAGCAGGTTGTTCTCGACTTCTTTGAGCAGAGCAGAGCAGATCAAGTTACCAAAGATAGAATTGTAAGCCACCCAGAGACAGGTCAAATTTCCTTCAATAGCGTGCACCACCATTAATCAATTATGGGCTTCAGCTAAAAAATTGATTAGAAAACAAAAAAGCGTACTGAAATCTTTTACTTTCATAATATTAAACAAAAAATCTGCCAAGAGAGATTTAACTGTTTTAGCAGTTTTGTTACCAATTTGAAGTTATTATTTTTTTCTGGGAAACTAATCGATTATATTTGATTAACTGTGTACAGTTTGTTATTATTGACAAGTAGATATTAAAACGTAAAACGTTTTTAACTTCCCATTTGGAAGTTATTGTAATGGGTCCGTCCGATTTTTCGAATTGAAAATTTCGTAAACTTTTTTCGTCTCGAATAACCCGAGAACAAAAAATAATATCGACTCCGGACCAATTTAATTCGACGCAAAATTGCATAATGAACACCTGATAAGGTTTGCAAAAAATTTGAATTGGCGATTTTTTCTATAACAATTAAACTTTCAAAAGCAAGACAAAATGGCCAAATTGGAAGTTGGTAGTGTGGGCAGACTCAAAATTAAAACATAAAATATATAATCTGTCTTAGGCTGATTAGGTACTTGATACCCTTGATATGATATAATAAAAAAGCTTGCAATTCACAACATGCGGAAATAATATTTGGAACGAATTTGTATCAATATTCTTACAAAGGCGGCGCCAACGTGACTTTAAACGTCCAAACGCTTGCTCTATAACGACAGATCCAGCGCTAAGATATGCGTTAAATTATTCTTCTTCCGGAGTCTGTGGAGCAATATAAGCTTTCAAAAGCCAAGGCAACAAAGGATAAGCTGCATCTCCTATAATTAGTGCCGGAATCGAAATGTCATCTACATTCTTGGTAATTTTCAACATTACATTATCAGTATTCTCAAAAATGAAAGAATCTCTCAGCACAGTTGGAAAACATACTTCCTGGATGGCAAACACTAACATCTAAGTTATGTAGGTACCGTCCCAAATCTTTTTTATTCTTTCAGTCTTCTTAGCCGTGGCTGAAATCTTCTCTACATCCTTAATGTTTGTTTCAAGTGTTCCCTTTCCTTATCTAAAATACACAATAGTAAAGGTAATTTTTTACAACCTGCTTCGAAATTTCAAAAATTTTCACCTCCAACTACTAACATTTCAGTGAAACTTTCTACCCTTTTCCAAAATTGCCTTCTCGCATTATATAATAAGTATTTCCATGTAATTAGTTACAATTGCCTCTAACATTTTGTAAAAACAACTCTATAATTTTCTCATTGTCTATTTTAACAAACATTTTTCTTCTTCTACATCTTGGTTTGGGGGCTCCCCTGTAAGTGCCACCATTAGACATCAAAGGCTCATCCCCTGGCTTGACCTCTAGGGTATATTGTCAAAAAGTAGTACGATGAATTACGGTATTAAAATTAAATCACAAATTATTAAAAAACCGAAATATGAAATACAAAGAGAAAAACAAAGGAATAACATACTAAGCCACGATAGCATGATTACAACGGAGTCGCCATAGATGGGATATACGTCAGCTCTACTCCCGGAGAATAGAGAACCGGAGAACAACTGACAAAAATTTTTGTACTTAAATATCACAAAGAAGAGGTATGTTAAACCAAGTGTTTCAGTTGCATATAAACGCAGCAAGACTTTCACTCCGGGAGTTTCAATGTGCATTGAAACTCTTCTATGAACTCAATAGTAATTGATTCTGACTTCAAGGTTGCCTTTTAAGAAAGGCTTAATGAGGTGCACAATGTAGTGCTCAAATTTGCCAACTGACTTGGATGATATTGATGCCGAAATTAGTCATGACCGCCCATTAGGTCAGCTTTCAGAAGGTAACTAATAATAATGGGCGAAAAATCGTGGATTTTGTTCCCTACCGCTGATTGTTATAAAACTTTTTTCTCACCATGATATGCCATATACATAGAAAAATTCAAGGAACTCCTCCAGATCCGACGGTGAATCAAATCACTTCCTCGTTAAGGTTTTACATCGATGGCGCTTTTCTAGTGTTTATACATTCAGAGCGGCGCGATATTTAGCAAAATTGTCCGAAAAATTGTAACATCTTATTAGGAAAATCTGGAGAATAAAATAAAGTCATCGCCGAATCCAGGTATAAAACTACGCTGGTGATTATCAAGTTGATCTGTGATCCAAAGATTACATTAAATCAAGAAAGAAAAATTTTCCAAGTGTATTTTCACTTTAATTTAAAAATGTTTATTTCCATCAACTCCTTCAAACTACCACTCTTATTAAACAAATTATATAAACCCTAGAAAATACTTTAGATTACCCCGTTGACAGCACACACTTTTTCTGAATCTAGCAATTGACATTCCTTTAAAATTTGTATCTATTAACAACACACCAAAAAATCTAGCAAATAGTACAGACTTTGGTTCTTTCTAAGAATCCATTACTTCCTATAAAAGTACTAAAAATGATTTCTTATTATTTCTTTCAACTGTCATAGAAATATCATTTTTTCTCTACTTTCTATTAAAATATGAATTAAAATTTCGAGGCTTCAGTATCAAAGCTAAGATACGGAAATTCAGCTACTATAACGGTGGAAATTTAGTGATAAATCTAATCCCAATTTCATTGTAATCTAACACGTACTAAATATAAAAAAAAGCCATAAACATCCAAAACGACATTCACATTGCCCGGAAGAAGTATGTACTCCCCTAAAAGTCAAGTCCAAGTTCCTTCAATCAATACTGACCCCTATAGCATCTTAAGAAGCTTAAGTAGAAATATGAGAACATTTCTGACTTTAATGCTAATATGATTGATTCTTCCACATTCCATAGTTTGGATATGTATTTCCGTTACCTGTATTTATAGTGTTTCAAATGACAAAATAGAGGCAAAAAGATTCATTGCGATTCAAAGTTATGGGCAATCGATCACAAAGTGCTAATGAAAATACTTTAAGATAACCTCAAATAATTATGCCGTCATCTAGGGAATTAAGTTAATCTTTTAAAATTGTAATAATTGGTAATTGTTTACTGGTTTTTTAGATAAAGTTCGCAACATATCAGTGGATTCATCGAATGCAAAATTATCTAACATTTTTTTCTGTGTAACAAAAGTTGAATTAGAGCACTGTAAGATAAACCTAAAAAGTGTGATTCAACTTGTAAGATTATAAAAAATAAATATTATAAATTGTGATTGCAACGTTCTAGTGATGATTATTGTTTCATGTCTCCGTGAAAGCAACGGCAGGTAGCAATTACAGTAAAGAAAAGGGTGTTATACTTGCTGTGTTGTCTGAAAAGCTAGTTTCAGATTTGCTGCAATTGCTGAACTTCTCAGCTGACTGCGCTGTTAAACTTCAATTGCTGTCTCATGAAGCACTGCTGAAAATTTGCTGTGCTTTTGCTACGGCTTCAGCATGCTATTGAAAGCTCTGCAAGTACTACCGAATGCTGTCTTATATTTCAGTTCCTTGGGGGAACACCACTGTGGGGGAGGTCAAAAAACCGATTTTTGGTTTTTTGCATTTTCTTGAAGTACATACTTTCAAGAATATGTCCACAAATTTGTATGTATGTCAAAATTCGTAAAAATGACGAAGTTATAGTCTTTTTAGTGGGTGCAGGTAATGCGACTGTTCCCGGCTGATCGTACCTGCTGGTGTACCTGCTTTGTTCGGAGTAATTGAACTCGCCTCTCTTTCGTCAAATTCTCTTTATGGTGACTCATATACAACATAAGGCCTGTTAGGATCTTCTAACGGAAGTAAAAAAATTCTAAATTCAAAACACGTACTGAAATGACTTTTTTCGAACTCGTGTTAACGAAAATTCGAACACTAATAATTCGATCGTAAAAATTTTTTATCTGTTTTTGGCTTTTTTTTATTTAGAAAACTACTATTTTTTACGGAAGAAAATCTTTTTTGAAAAATTGGGGTTTTGCCGCCATTTTATGAAAAAGTAATTTAAAAAACGGCTACGCTTAACGTTAACTATATTTATGTAGAATAAGAAAATATATCATTTTCTTTTTTCAGTTGAACCATACCGGAGATATCGACACAATTGTTGGGAGAGGAATTTTTTATGGATCGGCACTTTCCTATACATATCCGTCTTAATTTTAATTATTTTTTAGTAAAAATTTACACAAATATACTTCGAAGTATCCTTGATAACTTATCTTTCCCCCAGTCCTTAAATACACGGTTAAAAATCTTGGTCTAATTTTAAGAGAATTCGGTTTGTATATAGTTCCAATAAAAAAAAGTTTATATGGAAAACTAATCGAAAGTTTGAAGAATTGTAAAACTATTCAGTTTTAGTAAAAATAAAAATAAAGTTTTATTTCA
>QYTT01076520.1:0-38596 GCA_006980735.1 Dasypogon diadema
TAATATTTTCTCAGTATCAATTCTTGGTATTGAGGAATCCAATTTGCGAAATATAATTACAAAATCTTGCTCTGATCCAAAATCAGTTTGACACTAACACAGCTGATCTTCTCAATTAACACTTAAACTGCCAAACCGGTCATTTTGACCGGCCCCCTCTTTCAATTGCATTGTTATTAGTTTTAAGGATACGGCTGTGTGTCACCACTTTCCTAATGATTAGTTATTTAGCGCTTAATCATAATTTAGCTAATTAACATTTAGTAGCTCTGTGCGTTTAGAGCATTATTATTAGGTAGAAGTACTCAACCTAAAATAAGTCCTAAGAAGTTTAATTTTAAATTTGTGACTTTTTTTGTATTTGGATAAATTTTTTGGAAAAAATTTGCTACGTATTTCTTCCAAGTTCGCGGCAACCCTGCTTCAGAGCCGATAAGAAAAACTCCGATCCGAATAGCTCGGTCTACTTTTTCGAGCAATTCGCTTTTTTCTGTGGGTGCAAATTTCAACTAGAAATGCTAACCCGGAATATGAAAAAGTCTAGTTTCATAGATTTTCGCTGCTGATTTGAAGCGATATTTAAAAATTGGCAATTTGTTTAAATAATTTGATACGAGAGGATTGCAGTTGAAAAGACTGCCGTGAATGACTTAGGGAAGTTTGTATATCTTGCGTGATATTCGAAAAGAGATCAAGGATATAAGAACTGATTTAGTTTACATTCCATTTTAAGTGGGTTCAGGTAATTTTCCACCTTTAAACAATTAACTACGAACTGTAAAGAAATACCCAGTTGTGTCTTTTGTTCTCACGGACCAGGTGAACTTAACCTACAGAAAACGAGTAAAAACAAACCGCAGTAAAGAAAAGTAGAGTAATCTTATTGATTTCTTCCAATTACAACTGAAAGACTATTTACTGGGCCATTAGAACACCAGGTCGACTAGTGTTATCTTTAGTCTAGCAGAAGATGTTCTTCCTAACTAGAAAACAAAAACAGGCAACAGATGATGTAGGCACTAGTTGGCGATGCGCCTACTTTGACCGGTTAAGACGGGAAAATAGCTCCGGTGCACAGTTATATTATCTTATTACATAGAGAAGACCATTAGTAATACTTGCAGCATCCCGTCTTCTTGATCTTGTTCTGTTTAATGCCACTACTTCAACTTTTTACATAATAAAATCAAACGCACTTGAAAAGCGCTTGCATTTTGTGCAGAAGAGCGCGAATGTTCGCTTCAGAGTAACGCTTCAGGTCGCGACAACAATGGCCAACGAAATTTTAGTAATTCTGTGCATTTCGTTGAGTTGTTTCAGGTTTAGTGATCTGACCACGCCAGAAAATATAGCCAGTAGTAGCTTTAGTGTTTCCGTAAATGTGCCAAAGTCGAATAGTTCTGAAAATGTGGATTTTCAAGAAATTTTACAGGGATTTGATGAGTTATATAAAGTGGGCAATTACAGTGTACCTGTTCAGGAGCGGAGAAGAGGAAAGCCTATAAGGAATATAATTTTTGGAATATACAAGAACTATAAAAGCACTTTTTTGGGTAATAAAACATCATCGAAATACAGAAAAATTAATCGGAAACATTGGCAATCGGCTGCGAAGAATGTTACCGCGCTTCAAGATAGTGACAACTCTGGAACAATACTCCGTACTAAGAAACGCAAAAAGAAAAGGAGAAAAACAGCTGAAACTCCTAAATCTGCTCTATATACTTACGATGGAGAATATCGTTACAATTTTGGGACAGGTGTGAACATTACTCTCGACATGAAAAGAGATATTGTTAATGTGAACTTAGATGAGGATTGTTTAAGAGATGTTCTCACGGGCTTTTCATTAGAGGACTCTGATGAAGGTGAAGTTATAAACTGAATTGATTTTGTCAATAACTGTCTTATTATTTGCAGAAGGAAGAAAGGAGCAGAACAATAAGAAGTACGAGATGATTTCCAAAGTGCTTCCACTTTTCATACTCCCCTTCCTAATTCAGTCTGCATTAATTCCTTTTATCGTTGCAAAACTGAAACTTTTGCTTATCAAGTCCATTATAGTAGGGAAACTGGCGATTTTCCTCCTGGTCGTTTCTGCCATAAAAAATAATCAGAAAATGAACAATTACGAATCGTCTCCATCTTATTGGGCCTGGGAACCAAGTAGAAGATCTGGTTCTTTTCAAGGTTATAAAGTTGAAGGACGTCCTCTTTGGGTTAGTTAAATATTCACATTTTTTGGGTTTTAATTATTATAGTTATAAAATTCTTCATACAAACATATTTGCGCAGGTATTTGTCTGTACGCTTAAATATGTTTTCTATTGAAATAAAACCGAGATGAATTTGTGTAAAACTGCCAATAAAATTTTGTTGTCATTAATTTCTTTTGTAAGTACCACAGTACGTTAAAAGTATTTCAACTAAACACCCTCAAATTTGAAACTGCTTGTATGAAAATCTAAATAAAAATAGAAAAAAATAAAAACCGTTTCTTTTTTTAATTAAAGGATCTAGTGACTAAAAGTGACTAATGTGTTCCTAAGGAAAATTTGATCGAAAAGGTCAGGTGAATCTTGTAATTCTGATAGATGTTTTAATAATATAAATAAAAAATAAATTAAATTGCATGCGATGAATTATTACGAGAGCTATGGAAAATATGAGACTTCACATAAACCACAGGATCTGATATATGATATCTTTCACCGAAATATGTCACTTTTCACTTTTATATGCAGTGAGTGCAATGCAATTCATATTTCACAGGCAAAATTCTTGGACTAAAGAACAAGTGATATCATTTAAGATGTCAATATTTTGCTATACTTATCCAAGATTATAATATTACTTCACAAAAAGCAAAAAGTGTCATTGGTGAAATGTTATACAAACTAGACAAGCTCCAAGTTGTCTCGGTCTGACGTCACAAATTGTTATAACGAGATGAAGACGAAGACGAAGAACTGGATTGGAATCGGTCGGCCCTTAGGTACCTTCGAGTTCTAATAATTGATGAATTCAGTATGACAAGAGCAGAATTATTAGTACAAATCGATTAAACACTAAAACAAATCAGTTGTAATTTCAATTTCAACTTCGCATTTTTAACTAACCTCATTTAATTAAAATTGAAAATGTTTACTATAAAAGACGTTACTCTAATTGGCGATTTGCATCAATTAACACCAGTTAAAGCAATGCCCATATACAAACAACCAAAATAAAAAATGTTTAGATCAGTTTTATGAAGAGGTTTAAAATTTATTAACTTAGTCAAATCATGCGTCAAGTTAGTGTTGGAATTTTTCAATATTTTAACAAAAGTAAGAAACAGTGACATCTTTTACAATGACGCATTAACTCTGATTCAGACACGTTTTTTACTGTCTATTTTATTGTAACTAATCTTTTAGCGTTATAAATGATCTTTACACTGGCTACAGTGGTACTGCATAACTATCATCACTACGCCAGAAATTCAAATGAAAAAAGAAGTGAAAAATAATCTGTTATGGAAGTTCCACTTCAACGTGCGCTTATGAGAGTGAGGAATACACCATTTATTTTTCGTTTACTACTGAAGAAATTAATTAATATATTCTAATACGAAAATGTTGATAATTTCCAGAGGGCATTTGTTATTGAATTAAATGAACGTTTACTCAACCACCGTTCCTCAGGAGTTATGTATTATCCAAATTTAATAAATGAAATCTATTCTTCACACTGATCGTAACGATCAAAGTCTCCAACTACATATCTATAGGCGTTTGCAAGAATATAACATAAACCTAGGCGCAGATTAAACGATCTTCGAAGTCATATTTGGGAAGTGATCACCTTTTGACGCCACCGGTTTCATTTTTCACAGGTACACAGATAAATCACTTTTCCTCTAAAACAGATGCCAGGATGAGTGGTGGCGCCTTGTCGTCGGAGGAATAATAAGTACCATTTTTTTCCTCTGTACACATGCAGGCCGCTACTTTAAAGATTTATAGTTTCATTAAACTTGTCGGGATTCTAAGTGAGATTTGTTTTTCTTCTGTAAAAATCACATACACCTCAAGCGGTAAAATGAAACTACCCACATTACCCACCAAATAGTGGGAATTCCCAAGTAAGTCTCTTTGCTGGGCTAATAATGCAATAAAGGTAAGGAGAAAGGTATATCAATGCAATTGGAGAGAAAGGCATTTTTTCGTCATGGAGTACACCTGATGGTGGCAAATAAAGGACAGAAACACAACTTGTCCTAGCTTTTCAAGTTTGTGTAAACAAATAAAATTACACTGATGGGCGCGTAATTTTCACTTCAATAAAAAGTGATTCCTGGAAGTCAGAGTAATGGAGAGGACGACGTCCTGATATGTTTGTTTTTTTAGGACACTTCGGTTCTAGTTAAAAAGTATTTGCAAATTAAAGGAGGTGTAATAAACCCTCACAATATGCCCTGTAAAGGAACTCAAAATATAAAAGCAAGGGATATTAGCTGTTTGTTTCATTGGCATGCAGATAATCCTCCTGTACAAGTTTCAAATATCGCGCACCTTAGTAAGGAATCTAATTCGTGAATATGTTCGTTGGTTTCTTACTTCTTCTAGTTGCAGTCCCCAATGTGTATACCTTCAAAAGACGGGACATAAACATCATCAATACAAAAAATGAATATTTCACCACTTTCGTAAGTTTATTTTCATCCATTTATAATAAAATTATATTTGATCCACTCTTCATTCCAGATCGAGGTTGGTTTCCCTCTGAAAGATGTAATTGCTCCTAGCACGGAATTAGCATTAACCGAGTGCCAGAAATTGTTTAAATGGGATCGCTGGAATTGTCCAAGGAGTGACTTCCTTTCCAAGCAAAATTCTCAGGTTTTCGATCGCGAGACGGCATTCGTAAGAGCCTTAACAATAGCAGCTTTGATCTACACGATAACAAGGAAGTGTTCTGAGGAGCGGCTTCCTGGGTGCGAGTGCAATGATAAGGACCCGTTTCAGATTTGTTCTGATAATCCAGAATACGCCGAAAATGTCCTTGATAAAATATTCAACGACATGGAACAATCCAGCTCAGATGCTCAAGGATACGCAGGCGTCCAGAATAGCCGTGCGGGCCGAATAGCTGTGAGAAATTCCATTAAAACTCACTGCCGTTGCGATGCGTTTCAAAAATCTTGTGTAAAGCAGACGTGCTGGACCAAATTAAAAAATTTCACTGAGATTGCCACCCACCTTCGGCGTATGTATGATAATGCACTTTTTTTGAAAGTACACAATTCCGGGATAAGCAATTGGGACAGTATTCCCAGAAATTCCTTGGTCTTCGTACAAGAGTCGCCCAACTATTGCACACCTGGCTCAGTTTCTGGATGGAAGGGAATGGAAGGTCGCGAATGCTCTCGTTCTAAAGACAAAGAACGCTCTCTTCAAGAACGGCGATCCTGCAGGCATTTATGCAAGGAATGTGGATTTCGAGTTCGGACAGAAGTGGTTCTTACCCAAGAAAAGTGTAATTGCACGTTTGTTTGGTGCTGTCGTGTTGAATGTGAGGTTTGCGAACAAATTGGAAAAAAGCATTATTGCGAATGAAATCTGCTACAAAATAAGATCTCTGCACTACCCTTTACCTTTAATAATTTTTTTAAATGAATAGATTTTAAGGCGGAAAATGTGTAAATAATGTGATATTATTGTAAATTATTTTATTTTTTTGTTAACTTAATTAAACACAATAAACATCGAATAAATTTAAAACTATCCGATTGACTCATCCTTAAATTGGAAGGAACACCAGATTTCAGAACCATTTCCAAGGTAAAACTGACATTCATTATTCTCCTGACTTATGTCCTTCTAACGAAGATACATTTCCTCTGCTACTGCCTTGAAAAAAGTGTAGTGTGTAAAACATTCCCAAATCAGTGCTGCTATTCTCATTCCAACGTTCTTTCCGAAGACGAAGACTCCCTCAGGAACGCGGAGAACCCGCTTCCTTGTGTAGCGAAAACAGAAAATTGGTATAAGTGTTGCAAGTGCCTTCTTGAATGTTTCGAAGGAGATTGCTTTAGTTTCTGTAGGTCGTTTCTACAAACCGAGCAAAATTTTCCTTTCGAGAGGCAGGACTTAATAAAGATTGGACTGAACTGGAGAAAATGTGCGGATAATATTGGCGTAAATAATTTGTTGAATATTGTTTGTATCTAGGTGATAGACAGAACTTTCTAGGAGCTGCTCAAAACTCACTGAGAATTTTCGAAAGGTGGGCGAAATTTCTTACAGGTTTGGCAGAGCTAGGCAATCAACCATGCAAATGAGAATGGCATAAGTAATATAAAGAAAAAAGATAGTTTTCGACTTTTTAGCTTCTAAAACTTTCAAAGAAGTTTGCATTTTAAGGGTGAGCGAAACTTTGCGAGATTTGGGAAAAAACGTGTTGATACCAACAGCTTAGTTAGATTTGATGCGACTGTACGAATCATGTGCAAAACAGTTAATTTATACTTTTACATAAATCAACAACAAGAATTTTTAAATTTTTCTCCTAAAATGTGAGCTGCTTAAGATTGAATACTAAAAAAAATTATTTCGATCCAAAGCCCTGAAATAAACAATAAAATTATTCTCTATTTCTTCCGTTCTAGTAAATTGTCTAGTATAATTGGGTATTAAGAAGTATATTGGTGTCAAATTTCATGTAAAACATTGTTATCTTTCAAAGAAGTTGTCATAAAGGTTTGCAATCTTTCGAGTTACGCACTGAAAAATGTTATTAGATTCAAACTTTTTGAATTATTGAATTTGAATTTGAATTTGAACCTGGGCTTAGCATTTAATTAAAACATCAAATATATGTATAATCAGCCTTAGGCCGGTTACTTGATACCCTATATGAGATAAATATAATTCATCTCATAAAACTCTTCTGTACAAGCTTTTAATCCAAAAATTCAATATGGCAGTCCGACCAAGGAGTGGGGGAGGAAAAGGACTCTAAAGTAGTAAGTTGTCCATAACATTTTATTCTTATATTTGTTTGCAATGTTTTAGGCGTTACAAACGATTGCTTTAATTTATGATACCCTACGTATATGTAATGTAGACTTTTAAAAAAGAGAAAAGTGCATATACCGGGTGTCCCGGTTTCAGATGCTAATCCTTTAAGGGGTGATTTCTTGGCTCAATCTAAGAAAAAAATTGTAGGGAGTTGGTTCATCTGCCATACCCACTGAGATATGGCGTCTTAAATAAATTGCGTCCGGGTTGATATCTACAAGTACAAATTAAGTTAAAGCTTCCGAACCATTGGAGGTATGGAAACGTAGTAGATCTTGTTTCGCAGGTAATTGAGTAGGCTTTATTTAGGTATCAACCTCATTCATGTAGATGTTTGCACGCAACGAACATTGCCATTCAAATCTGGAAAATTTTCTTTTTTTTTTTCAATAAATTTTAGGAAAAATTGCATTTTCCCCGAAAACTTCCCCTATTATTTTTTTTTTATTTTATTTTTTTACATAAATAAGTAATATAATATGCTACCTACAAATATTCCATGTAAAGTTGGTACCTAGCTGTTACCTTTTCTAGATACATCGGCTTGGATTTCCGCAATGCGGAATGGTTTCCGAACCAATTGACATATAAATATGGACTGAGCATGTTACTGAACCTGCATTAAGTTGAATGGCACCACTTTTATATTGCTGTCTCTTTTTCGATAAGTATTCTGTGTCTTGGATAACTGACCCCACATGAAATAGCAAATTGAGCAGTCCATTTATTAGAGGTCGGTGTTCCAAACATTCATAGAAGACTATGAGAAGTTGAGGCGATAATTGCAAGTCAAATAAATTGTTACTTAGAAGTGATGGGTAATTTGGTAATGAAATGAGATGAAGCCCATCGATTAATATAAAAATTTCTCTAAACTTCTCTAATCTAAAGCTTAATGTGTCGTGGAGACACATTTTACAAGTTCCAAATTGTGAAAAACTTTATCCTTAATACTCAAGACGTGGCGAAAATCAACGTTAATACTCCGTTCGCGCAATGAAATCATTATACCATCACATAATCCAAACACGTAATGGATTCCAACATATTCGTCGTCAGAGAAGTGAATTATGTTTTTAAGTACCTTTTTTATCTCAAAAAAAAGATGGAAATAATCACTTTGCTCTCTTGAAAACCTCTATTGTACATATCCAGTGTGCTGCTCCCGGCAAGATACTCATTCATTAATCCACACATTCTTTTACATTGATGCAGCACCACTTTCACTTTTCTGATCTTTTCTTCAAGATGGTGCTTCCAGGTCAGTTTCGAATACCCCTAAATATCTGATCAAGTCTCAGGATGTGTAAATTATATTTTGGGATGCAGTTTGACAACTTATCTTAAATATCGTACTTTATTATTTCTTCGCAAAGTAGTAATCAATAAACAACCAGAGTCTGTTAATTCAACAAACTAAATTTTTCACAATTTAATAGAATGCTTGCCTCAAATGTGCCATATAGTCCTCTTCTCTTTGTAGTAGTCGTCAATTCTTTGTCTAATCCATTAGATTTTAGTACTCTCTCCCTTTAAATCTTGGAAGATATAGGAATAGTCGAGGTTTTCCGGAATATCTGTTTAAATATGTTCGATTCACGCAATAGTTTTGATGAGATGAATTTTGTTTTCCATAACCATATTCATATATAGGCACCAAGTAATTTTTGTAATTTCATTTTATTTGAACTACTTTAGATTTAGTATATTTTCATAGTGGTATGGAAGAAGACTTCAGGATATTTTTGACGGACCTAGCAAACCCTCAAGCATTGTCTGCTACCTCTAGGGCAGGCACTTACCCTTCTTCTAATGTTTGGGTCCAACCAAATAATATTGGTTTACATTACGCAACAGTACTGTACATCATTTGAAGCAAACAATCGATCAAATTAATTTCCTTCAAAAATTCATTGCGCCCAGACCAATCAGGGCAATCGACTGAGATGCCATACTAATTTTCTCGGTGAAAAACAGATTAAACGGTTTGAAGGAAGAGACATCACGAATTCCTGTGCATCTGCAGGTTGATTGATTCGCAGAATATTTTAACGTGTCACTCCGTCAAACTTGTAGTAGAAAAATGTCTGAACCATTGCATGTTAAAATCATCTGCGAGGCGATTTCAGAAGAAGAAATTTTTAATAATAATTGATCAGTGATGTCAGATAGAAACAAATAATACCAACATCAGATATATTTGGACTACGATACAGAAAGTAGAAATTAATATGTACCTATGAAGTTAAAACCTAATCCAGAGGTAAGAAAACTAAGAATTATTCGAGGAAGATTCGTCCAGAATAATAAATCGCCGACGGACAGACAGACAGACAGCTATAAAATGATTTCTATTTGTTTGTCATTAATGTCTATATAGTGTATTTTTTGGTATCATGAATATTTTAGACGTCACAAACGTTTGTTTAAATTTGTAATACCCTACATCCAGCGTATAAACGGAAACGCTCTGCTGTTTCAGTACCTGTTTTAACGCAAACATATTACACATTTCTGGGTACTAGATAACATTTTTATAATCGCTGGTAGAAAATAACACCAATGTACAGAAATTTGTGAATTACACAACACTAATAGGACTGTATACTTATTTTCTATCTATCCAGAATCTTGAAGCTTTTAAATGAATGATGATAATTCTTTCGACGTTTAATGATTTTTACTCGCAATTATCGATCAACTGATAACGTCTGCTCACATATATCAAGAATTTTTAAAAGTTTGGTCAGTACTAAATTACTGGTGGAATTGAATAGACACTGTTTGAGTTGCAAGGATAATAGGTTTGAAAAATGTTAAGTAGTAGGTGATAAATGTCGAAATCATAGAGTTGTGTTGTAATGGTGTTTTTATAAATGCAGTTATCGGGATGCCTGTGATACTGGGATTGGCAATATGTGTTTTGCTAAGTTCAACAATGGCAGTAACATCCAAAAGTCCTTCTTTTCAAAATGGCGTGAAAGATCGAATAAATGTGGATAAATTTTCAGAACTGACCTCAGCACAAAAATTGAGAAGAACAGAAAAGGTATGTATTAGCAAATTTAATTTCTATGAAATCAGTGTGGCAGTTAGTGAACGTGAAATATTAATATATAAAATATATAAAACAATAACGGAAAACTACCATTGAGTGTTGTGCTATTAAGGTATTAAAAATAAATTTGTTGCTGAAAATATGCAAATAAAAATTTAAAGTGTGAACTTTTTGTGCTGTTTACACATCTTTAAGGAATTATCTGTTATTTAGGTAATTTTCTAAAAGCAAATTTTCTAGGCATTTTTTTTAACGAAATCGCAACAGAAAGTTCGAAATTTTAATTTATTCTAAACATAACAATAGCCGCATTTTTTCTTATTTTTCAAAGGGATTAATGGTGCATGTACATTACGAAGTTTATACCTCCTCAATTTTATCCTCTTCAAGTGCTGCTTAAAATGTTGCAAAATTGATTATAGTAAAATAATCCAGTCAAAATAGACAAAAAATGTCCAAACCTTAGAAAAATTCGCATAGAGCTAAAAACTGGTATAAACCTTAAAAATGAAATGTCAAAAGGCCCCATCGATCACACTTCTTCTAAAAATTTTATCCAAGGTCATATAGGTCAAAAAGTTGGTTTTTCGCAAATATCTCTTAAACGGTAAGTGTTATCGTAAAAATAGTTATTACAAAGTTTGTAGATTATGCGATTCTCTACAAAAATGTTCTTATACTTTTTCTCCTATGAATGATTTTTCAGTTTAGAGAATGAGTTACAATTGAAGACAGCCACTGACCAACTGAAACAAACAAGCCGTGGTTTTAAGGTCTTACTTGTTTCAGTTGGATTTATGTGATACATTTTTTATTGTAAAGTTTTTCCAAATAAATATAATAATATATTCAAAATAAATTTCGTTATTAGAACTTGCATAAGAAGGTAAAATGAGATAAAATTGAGCCGTTATTTTGAGCTCTCACAACTCCGTTGCTCAAAAAATCACCAGCTAATATTCATATTAGTACCAGATTTCCTAATTGTTGTAGGAGACTTTTTTCTGATTGATTTTGTGTTTCATTTTTTTCTGCTTTTCTTTCTCTGAAATTTATGCATATCTGAAGTTGCTTTTCGGGGTTCAGCATGTATCCCGTAGTGTATTAAAACAAAAACTGATACATGGTCAGTGTGATACGTATTTACGACGGAATTACACACCAAAATAAAAGAAAACAAACACCAGGGCGATCGATAACGAAACCCCCAACCGTGTGCCGAAAAGATACGTAGTTCACAGAACAATGAACTGAATACGCTTACACTTTAAGGTATTAAACTCCACACCACACCAATGGACAAATTTATCAATCTCGTTTTCTAATATAAAACAATATTATGTTAAACTACGAACAGAAAATAAAATTATCATATTGAACGGATATAGAAAGCACCTAGAAAATGAAAACAATGAAGAACAACTGTTCTTAAGCAAATTACTAGATAGGAGTATTTTGTTAAAACACTGAAATGTATCATTAATAAATTTGCCTAAAGAATTTCAATTTTTTTGCAGACACAGAAGAGTTTGGTTTGTCTACAATATATTTATCCAAAATTTATGCATTGCTGTATATATGAATAAAAGGTATTATTTGTTTCTAAATTTTGCTATTCTTTAACCAGGTTTTAAAGATTACGATAGCCGTATTCCCTTTCCGTCACAAAATTCGATATTATGAGTTTCCATCACCACAATTTCCCTTTCAATTTAATATTTTCTGCACACGCTTTAGTAAAATATGAATTGAACTTGGTTTGTATTAATTTTAACTTAATTTGCCGTGTGACCATGAGTCACATATCAATTGCCATTGAGTGGTAATTTTGGTTCAACAATTATGTACGAGTGACTCTTGTGACATTATTTCGATTAAAGTGTGACTTTCAAAATAAAAGCAAGCCAATTCATTCATATTTTGTACAAAACACTTCCTGAGTGAAGCACTGATAAAAGGAGAAAATTTGTGAATTGTCTCATTAATTATCACAAGACAATCTCCTTTATTTGTCAAGATCATATCAAGTATCAAGTTGTCATGATAGCAATTTTAAAATGTTGGTTTTGCCACTGATGTTTGATAAACTTGAAAAAACTGCCTTCTGAAAGCGATAGGAAAAAAGTGGTATACTTGAAACCATACAAGATTTTTGCCTGATAGCAATTAATTGGGCTCAATTGATTGAAAAAAATGTCAAATATTGAGGAGTGGTTATTAAATTTTGAAAATATTTTGAAGAAACTAAATATCTCGTGGTTATATTGGCTTCGCTTTCAAACAGATTTCTACAAAATGGAGCATTTTATATTAACATCAAATTATGTTGTGAAATATACCAGTTTCTCATCTTAAAAATCTTATATTATCTCCGTCACGTAACGCCCTGAAACGATGAAATTAATAATAGTAATCATTGGCTTAATTTACCCATTGAAAGCCATAAGTTGTCTCAGCGGTTTCTGTTGATTAATCTCTTGTCAGAAAAAAAACCTTGACCATTGAAGATTGTTACGTCCTTGAGGTCATCGTCATGTGGTGATATGTGTTCCTGTTTTTGTTTGGGTTTTTGACTCTGCTGATTTCAGGGAAACCTTGTTATGCGACCAGATCCCTGGAGCAAATAATTTTCTCCAATGACTTTTTTTGAGAAAGTACTGCACGCACAACTCGATTCGGATCATCAACTTCCATCATTATGACAGTTCATAATTTTTTTTTACAAACGAAATCTAGCATTGATAAATTAACTGACCATAGTTTTTAGTTTCATAGTTTTTGTAGCTATCAATGCTTTATTTCTTATTTCTTTGTCCGCTGTTATTTATATGGCATTTATAATATAACCAGCACTCTAGTGAAATAAATATAATAAAAACTAAGGCTATAATTTATCTTTTATATGAAAGTAACAACATTTCAAAAAAGAGGGGGAAATCAGAGCTTTCTGGTCAAAGCTTTAAAAAATCGTTTTCGTTAATATATGTTTTATTGACTCAACGTTTCGATCAAGGTCTTGACCATTCTGACGGCATGCAGCCTACATGAACATTATTTTAGAATTCTATATATAATTGGTTGAACAATATTAAAAACTTACGAGTATCACTGGTTAAAAAACAAATATCTTATTGGGAATTTAATCAACAACCCATAGAGAACAGAGTTAATTCTTCTTCTTCTGTTTTACTCTTTTGTCATACATTAACCGGGTTAAATTAACTCGATTATTTTACAGAGTTAATAAGCTTACTGGGTAATTTAAGTCTTCTACGGGAAAATAGATGGCGCTATGCATTTTTGCATATGTTTTTCTCACGAAAGGTTTTATAGAGAAGGTGGCAGCGAACCTGTTAACACCTCGAAAACTCCAGAGATTAAATTTTTTTCTATATAACAAATTTGACGGAATGAGTCTAAATCGTTTGTAAAAGTACCCACGACGAAATCAAACTGACGTTTAGGCACCGAATATTTAGCTCATAAAATTCTTTTGAAAATAACAAATATTTTTTTTGCTTAAGGATTTCTAGACTGTCCAATAAAAGCATAACAAACAAAAGAAGCTTTTACTTTCCGAAATGTTAGCGTGATAGCAACTCTGAGGCAAGACGCTTCGATTAATTTATTGAATAACAAGTAGTGAAATGAAAATAGTACGCTTTTTGGTTTTAAATAACCACCCAAAAGATTTCACCGAATAACAATGAATGACACAAAGGAATATTAAAAGTGCTTTCTTTTCAAACTCACATGGGTCAATTTTATTTTAAGCTCAACCGAATTTTTGATATTGCAATGACCGCGCCGAGAACAAAATTTCACATTTTATCTCTTGATGAAGTGAAGGTAGGTAATTTTTATTGTAAAGTTACTAAAATGTCAATTATTGTAAGCAGAGCATTAATATGAAATGCTATCTTTAGTACTGAGTAAAAATTATCAACAATAAATTACTTAAAAATTCTACAGAAGTGATTCGGGAAAGTTTGAACTAAAGTGGTCCTGTGATAATGTGATATACTTACTTTTTGTAGATATGGAGGTAAATTCCCAATGTTTATCACTCTCATAAATCTCATTAATATATATAAAATTATAAAATTACCTCCAAAAAGATAAGCTTATAATAAACTCTAAAGTGATCAATTAACATATTTTGTACTTTTAATAGAACCTGATAAGTGTATTGTTTTGAATTTCAGATTAACTATCGTCTTCCGGAGGAGATTAAGCCTATTCACTACGATCTCACCTTGTATCCTGATTTGAAAAAAGAAAAGTTTGAAGGCAGAGTTAGTATTGATCTGGAAGTAAGGTCACCTGTAAACAAAATCGTCCTGCATGCGAAAGGACTTAAAATAGACGTGATCACGTTGCAGCCCACTACAAAATCCACCTTAATTAAGTACAGTTACGATGAAATCAGAGAATTTTTGATTATTGATTTAAATGAAGACCTTTCGCCCGGACGAGAATACAATTTAACAATTCATTATCATGGTCTAATGAAAGGCAAAATCGTAGGATTGTACAGCAGCAATTACCTACAGAATGGCAAAGAAAAGTAAGTATATTACATAAAAATCGTTCATAACACAATACCCACACGTTTTGCAGAAAAACAAAACTAGAAGTATAATCTACTATTTTGAATCTGCACTTTAGCACAGAATTATTATATTTAATTATTTATCTTACAAAATTACTTGGATTGTTTTGATAAATCGACCTGTCTTTGCACTTACATTGACTATTATTTTGTTGTTATTTATTTGAAGTAGTTGACGCTGATTTTGATCTGGTTGGCGTTAAAATTGATTTGGTTGGTCTTGATTTTGATCTGGTTGTAGCTGTTCTTAAAACGGTTGTTCTTAAAGTGTAAATACTACATTTGGGGGATAGAGTTGATTGTGAAACAAAACACTTTTCCCCATCACTCACTAAAAAGCAATTAAGAAGCGAAGGATTAAAATAAGTTTGAAGGGAGTTAAGGACGCTCAAATGAAGAGACTGCATAACAGATAAGAAATTATCAGTCGAAAGGTTATTGTGAAAAATATGTACGTTTAAATCCCCACCAATAATAATGTTACCCTGATCAAGACCTAAAATGGAATTTGAAAATTCTTCCCGAGATTTCTCACCAAAATTTCCAGGAGGGTAATAAACAGCACATTTATCTAAATCCAATGAAACTTCAACGCAAATGTACTCAATACTACCATTCACAGTGTAATCAACAACTCTTGACTTTAGTGAATTCTTCAAATAGATAGCAACACCGCCACCAACTCGTTCTTTACGGTCATAGGAAAAAGTTTAAAGCCTGGAGGACAAACAAACGCCGAAGGTACACGCTGCTGTAAGTCTCGCTTAAGAGAACAGCACGAATATCCGAATTTTCAAAAACTTGGTCAATTTCATAAATTTTATTTTTAATACTCCTAGCATTTAAAATGCGCAAACATGAAATTCCTGGCTGTGTTTACGAAAAATTGATATGGAACTTTCGAGATGTGTGTCCTGGAACACCAAATCCAATTTCCAATGCGCTCACAGACATGCTATACTCGAAAATTGAGCTTGGGGTCGCTCACACGTTAAATCTAAAAAGTGATTGTATGATGATGTACAGCCTAGGCACGCAGTGTGGTCCAAATATTCGTGACCGAAGGTAGAAAGAAGGAGGGGTGAGACAGGAAAAAGACGGTGTTTTTTCGATGTATTCTCCCTTTATTCCAACACAATTTTCACGTCTTTTAATAAGTGTTTTAATACCATTAATATAGTAATCTAAAGATTTGTCCTCAAAACGTTGCCTCACCGTCTCATGGATTTTTTCGTCGGAGTGGAACTTCCTTCGACGCAAATCAGATTTTAGTTTGGCAAATAAAAAATAGTCACTTGGAGGCAAGTCCAGAAAGTAAGGTGCATGATCCAATTCCTTAACAGCAGCCTTTGAAATAACAGCAGTGTGTACGAGCGCATTGTCGTGTAAGAACAGTACTCACATTTTCTCAGCAATGGCTTTACGTAACTCTTATAGAAGCCCAGTATAATATATGGCAACGGTATTACGTTCCTTTAACAGCAGATTACCTTCAGTATCCCAGAAGACGGTGCCATGACCTTTCTGGTGCTTTGTGTGCTCCTCACTTTTCTCAGCACTAGTTCTCCATGGCGATGCCACTCCATTGAATCCCTTTTAGACAAAAGATCATGGTAAGGAACCATAGTTTCATCCCCTGTCACAATCCTATGGAGAACACTATCTACGTCGTCTTTACCCAACTCCAAAAATTGCTGACCGCACTCAACTCACCGTACTGAGTAAAAAAATTCGCAGTACCCATCTTGTTGCTAGTTTTTATCATCCCAAAGGCTTATGAAGAATCCGGAGAACATTCGTTTTCGATCTTGACATTTAGCCGGCGGTCCGTCAGAACAACTCTCTCGACCAAATCCAAATTCTCCATAAATACGATCCATCCGCTCTTTGATCTCCGTCGGAGTTATTCCATTTTTTTATTAAAAATTTTATTACAGCACGGTATTCAATTTTGTACATTTTCACTTTTCTAGGCAACACCGTCTCTTTTCGAATCACTATTTCAAACTACATATTTGAGAATATTACCTTGACAGGGCTTTTATACCCTCAAAAAGGTTGAGGGTATCAGGTAGGAAAAAGATTCCTGGAAATTTTAATCAGAACCCTTTGAGGTCACGAGTACTTGGACCACACTACGTACTTCTATTTAATATTCTATTATTTACTTAATTAATGAGACATGAAAACCTCCCAATTTAAACCTAATCTTTACTCTTATGGCTTCAATAAATTGAAGTGGAAGTGCAATTTTGGTGAACAAATGGTTTAAAAAGCTATCAAATGAATGAAGTATTTCATGCATGTACAGAAAATATATTTTTTGAATCATTTAATTTTTTCTGCTGCAGTAACAAGTGGACTTCTCTCGCCTTCACTTACTTATTACTTTTACTTGATCAAAAACAAAAACAAAAAATAATCGTAATTCTAGGTAGGTACGTGCTCGCCAACATTGATCTCGCCGTGAGTGTATTGATTTCCTTGGTATGTAGCATTACTTCATAAATTTAATTGCAACTAAATTGCAAAAGCCATGATTATTACTTTTATGGTAATTAAAATGTTTTTGCGTTCGACAGGCCGTTTTTTTTGCATCACGTACTTTATGTAAAAAATGTAACACTTTCTCTGGATTGCAAACTCCAGATAACAAAATTTGCTTAACGCTCTACTGGTCAGCAATGAGTTCTATAATTATATGTTGAGTATGGTATGGAATCTCTGGTATAGTGGTACCCCCTTTCGATAGTGCTGCTTATCTTCTTTGTGAAGTTACATCTTACTCTAACTTTTTACGCTTTTTAGATAGTTAGAAATTGGGAAAAGTTATATTTAAAGTGGTGATGTCAAATCCAATTGACAGGGATGCAACCATTCGTTTCCTTTGCTTCCAAATTTATAATTCATGGCTGTACACCTCTGCGCTGGATCTGCAGAACATCCACAGAAAATACCCACCGCATTATGTCAACTGGAAGTACGTAATTAGAACCACTCATTACCTCCCACCAACAATTAAAATTAGCGCAGTAGTGGAAGAACCAACTTGATCGGGTCTTTGGCTCGTCTCGTTAGCTGAAAGAGGTTTTTCCTGTTGTAGTTTTGTTGCGCCACGTGAGGGAAAAGCGCGCATCTGAAGAAAAGTGTAATTAACGACCTTTTTCTGTATCTCGTGGTTTTGCTTCCGAGAGCCTGCATAGAGTTAAGCTCGGCTAGGCTAGCTTGAATTTCTTGTGTCTGTTTTGCAGATCAGTTAGTCAAGTATCAGTTACCGCAACGGTCGTACGTAGTCGTAGTCGTAGTCGTCGTAAGACGCGGTAATAGTTAGTAAAAGCCGCGCAAAAAGAGAGCAATTGAACAAATTGGGACAGCTCCAATCAAGAGTAACGGTCCGTTACTTCAACTATTTAGTTCGCGTCGTGTGCAGAAGGAACGGCGAGTTAAGTTAAATTAACTTTGCAGATAACACGTTCATAACGGAAATTTCGTGTGTCGGTCACGCCTGCAACCAGAGGTCTTTTATCGTACTTTTGTCATACTGTGAACATGTGCCCATTAAAAGAAAAGTGAACTTGGTGACACGCACCTGAACGGAATATTTTTTACTCATTAAACACGCAAAATTTCTAACCGCATGTGTTGAAAAAACCAAAGGTTCCCACTGCTGCTGGTTGGTGAAGGTTGTGATCACAGGAACATCGCGATACACATTCCCAGCAAGAGTTGTTCACCTACTAACAATTCTAGTCCAGCCAGGTTAAGTCTGCTTGCGCCTTAAGTATGGTATGAAGGTTTCGTCTGTGATCTTGACTGAATCGCATAGGCATTCTACCAGCGCGGTTTCAAAGTCGATGGCTTCAGTGAGAGTTAATGGGGAACAACGGAAAAATCGTTTATCTGCCTGCGCTTCGTGGAAGTTTTTGAAACCTTGAAGTGGTTAAAGTGTGCAAAAATAAATTGTATCGGTCATTTTCAGCGCTTCATTGGATTTATTTAATTTTGTATCAATGAGTCATGTAAACATAACGCCTTGGTTAAATAAGATTGAACCGTGACGAGATATTGTAATGCCCGAGAAAACATATCTTCGCTTTGATTACTACCTTAATCACTACTAAAGTACTATTGAGAATTGGCTCTGATTACTTTGACCACTCGAAGGGTTATCCTGTCTTCAATTATGTGATATCTATACTTAAAGTAGTATTGTTCATTAATTATACTGAATTTAGTCGATTTAAGACAGAGCTAAGAATTTAAAAGCGAGTGCTTTTGACGAAACGGCTTTAGCAAAATACCAGTTCTTTTTATTGAATAGTAAGAACGTGATACTCTCAGCGCAATATTTACAATAACCCAGACTAATAATATCTATCAGCAGAAACTATGCCCCTTTCACTTGGGGGTTCGAATTTCGGACACATTTGAGTAGTATTATGGATTGCAAACCATGTCCTAATTTATTGTTTATTGAAAGTCGTTCACACAAATAACTAAAACGCAGCAATCTTAATATAGTTGTTACCCTGTCACAAAATTCTACTATGATCCTTTGATAAAAAAAAGGAAAATTCATACTGATTTCTTTTTTGCGATTGCGAGAAGGTAATCAATCAAACTGTTGCTCTGTTTACATCTAATACAATATAATAATAATAATTTATCGTGGAATTCTACAAAGGCCTAAGTTTATCATGTGTATACTTTTTTACCATTAAACGCGACCATTTTAAAATCAGGCTGTTCGAATTTCACATCAATGCGGTCGTTTTTTAAAGTGAAGTAGTCCAATTTCAATTCAATCAAGTCCAAAATTTGAACAAATCAAACAAATCCAACATTTCAACCCAGACAACTTTTTTTTTTAATTTAAACAAATCCAAACTTTTAAATTTCCCACTCATTATCAGTATGTAGTGTTATGAAACAAGTATATAACGTGTATTTTAGATAACGTACTGAAACTTGTAAGTATCAAGGCTTCAACACTGAAAATTACATTTTTATGTAGCTCTTGTGGATCGAATAATAAGATAACTTGGTCATTTAATATAAATTTTTTATTGCCTATAACATAAATACACTACGTAATTATTGTATTACACTAAATACTGATACTGAAAATGGGGATTTAAAAGTATGGACTTGTTTCAATTAAAAAGACTTGTCTGTTGAATTCTTTGATTTGTTTTCTTGAAATCTTCGACATGCTTGAATTGAAATTAGACCACTTGACTTTAAAAGCGACCTCCTTGGTTTGGAAATGGTCGCATTAAAAGTTAAAAAAGTAACTACCCGTCAAAATCGCATGAAATTATCCACAAAAGATGTTCAAATTTCTGGCTATCTCCGGTATAGAAATTCGTCGATCCTCGTCTAACGTTTCTTGAAATTTTGGGTACGGCTTGGCTGCTGATCCCCGAAGATTTTCTTTAATGCGTCAATGATCTCACCACTACTCCATTCGAGTTTTACCATAAATTCAATGTTCGCTCGAATTTTAAAACGCAAATGTTCCATTCTACAAAAAATGGCTTTTAAAAAATAATTTTGAAACGAACTATGGCTGGTTTCAAATTTTACTGAGTTCTCTATTTGATTTACTTCTTTTGTAATGCTACCTTTTAGCTATTATTGCTTCTCGGGATTTGTCTTCCACTTGTTTGATTTAACTAATTCTAATTGTCAATTCTTTAGAGCTCAAATAACTCTCGTAAACTACTACTCTACAAGTTCTGATACTAAATTAAATAGTGAGGTGCAAACAGAGCAAACTTAACAGTTAAATTTCCAGGAAAGTTAAATTTCCCTGTCGAAAGAATAATTTGTCGTATTAGGGAGTAATAAAATATGATTTCATGCTATCAACAGGTAGGCAAACAATAACAACAATAAAAGGAATATAAAATTATCTTTAATATCGAATATTACTGAATTACCACATGATGAAAAAACTTAGTATAGTTCTTTTATCCATAATTGGGCTTAGCGCCAACTAAAGACCTAAATTTTCAGTGCCAATTCAAGGTAAAAGTGATTAAAGGGATTACTCACGTTCGTTTCTTTGCAATATTTAGTGCTTCCCGTGTTTATTTGTGCAAATTTAACGGACTGAAATTTTGTTAAAAATTAATGGAGATTCATATATTTCCACATTATTCTGCTGTTTTAAAATGCTTTTCTCCGTATAATTTATAAATGTGATGAGTAAGTTCACAAATGAAACGTTACTTGGATTTAATCAAATTCTGCATTAAAAATGTATCCAACAAATCAACCGAAAGTCCTAGTGCGGCCCCGTTCTAGTCTGTCAACCGACGAGAACCGGTTGAAGAAATCCCAACAAAAGCCGTCAGCTGACCGACAAAACACTTCAAATGCAGTGTTATCACTCGTCGGATTGAGTGTGTTTCTTCTTGCGCTGCTTTTGTGCGTTATAACGTTTCTGGTGCTTGTTGGCAGAAATTTTTCCACGACTCAAGGGTTAAACGGTAAACAGATCGCGCGGAGTTTTAGTATACATGACAAGAAGGAAATTGAGACGGATTTTCTCTACAATACCCAGCATTTTAAGCCCAAAGTGGTGTTTAGACCTAATGAAATCTCACCCCACATAGAAGTAAACAAAAGTGACAGCGCGTTATCAGAGTCAGCTGATCCAGGAATTGTGGGAACAACAGACAGCGGCACAGTTATGTCCAAAGTTATCCAGAAACTGTCCTTCCGTTTGCCGAGGGAAATTCAGCCAAAAAACTACAAGTTGTTTTTGCATCCGAAGTTAAGTAATAAAACGTTCTCGGGCAATGTTACCATCAGTTTGAGGATTTTGGAACCAATCTCCTTTATACCTGTACACGCCAAAAAGCTGAATGTGACGGACACAAAGGTTTTCAAGCTGAACAAAGATGGGAATTCGATTCCTGTGAACGTAGTGCAGAGTTTTGCATATGAACCTCATGAGTACTGGGTTACTGAGTTCGAAGAAGAACTCGAGGCTGGGGAGTACCACTTGAAACTCGCTTTTCAAGGTAGTCTTGCAGACCGCATAGTTGGATTTTATCAGAGCTCTTACTTAGATCCAAAGTCCAATGAAACTAGGTATTAGCTTCCAGTCCAGCAAAAGACAGCAGATGTTATAAGTTGTGCACTAAATTAAATTGGATTTTCAGGTGGATTGCTACATCGAAATTTGAACCCACGTATGCCAGGCAAGCGTTTCCCTGTTTTGATGAGCCCGCGATGAAGGCAAACTTCACAGTCACCCTTGCGCGACCCAGCAGCGGTGGATACATCGCCCTGTCCAACATGAATCAAGTGGTAAGTTAATGTGAATCTTGTTTGGTATTAGGCTCTGATTTTAACTTAATTTCTAGAAAGAGGAAACTGATGGGGATATCACCAAGGTACACTTCGCCAACAGCGTCAAAATGAGCACGTATTTGGCGTGTTTCATTGTATGTGATTTCAAATTTCAATCAAAACCAGTGAATACGAACGGAAGAGGAGACCCCTTTGATATGCGTGTGTTCGCAACTCCTGCTCAGGTGGAGAAGGTTTCATTCGCCTTGGAAACTGGTGTCAAAATTACGGAGTTCTACATTGAGTACTTCCAGCAGGCGTATCCCCTGCCTAAACTAGGTAAGTTGTATTTAAAAAGCTGAGCGCTAAAGTTTGTCCGTTATGATTTGGATATTTTTTGGTAAAAAAAGTAGTCAGGCACCTTTAATGCACTTATCTGCACAAGCCATATATTCTGTTGTAATTTTTGGGATTTGGTTCTTCCTCATTTCAATTCAATTTAGAGAATTTTTTACTTTTGGGCTAAAGGTCGATACGTTTTACGACAGCGACTTTGCATACAAATCTTGCACTAATTTACTGTGTTTTCAGGTAAATGCAATTGTGTAGTTTATTCATTCAATCGTTGAGCTGTGACAGTAGCAAAATCCTCTTCCCATTGTCCTTGAAGACAATTAGAGACATCGGCAGAACCAACAAGCACTGACTAAATTCACAAGACAAAAAACAGAATATTTGGTCGACAAACCGATGTTAGAATTACAATGGCATATATGCCAAGAGAAGTACACAGTACCATCGACCAAGAAATAAGGGAAAGACTAGTCAGCTCCTAAGGAAGACCGTGAACGCTTTTTCTCTACGTGTGGGCCATCGATGCCTTGCCAGAGAGCTGTGGACTGTGAAGTGTTTATTGCTTACAGTACAGAGTGAGGAAGACGGAGAGTGTCAGGTGAGGCATCGATGGGTAAAATTTCGTGAGAAAGCGTTCACTCTCTGCCTTCGGGGCTGAACAATATTTCTGTTATTACTTGGTCGATGACAGTACAGTTTAAGGCATCAGCTTAATTTTTTTTGTAGGAGTTCATAGCTTTTACAGAATAAGTTAAGGGGAGTATAAAGCAAGGCCTTTTTAAGAAAGGCGCTAGAATTCCAAAGCATAATTATTTTGGAAACTTATATTTTCGCCACACATCTTGTTCACTACTTGTACGAATTCTATTACTTCTTTCATTTTTAGTATACTAAGTAAAATTTTTATATCGCGAATAATTATCCTAAAATTTAAGAAGTGATAAATGGTGCAGTGATTATTTCCAGTGCTGTAGCAATTTAGTGCTGGGACATCGGAGCGAAACATCGATGTTCAACATCGGTGTTGACATCGCCGGCAATCATCGATGTGGCGATAATATCGACCATATAACATCGATGTACAAACAGCATCGATGTTAATGCTTAAAACAGAAATTTTACGTCTAGCTAGCACCTTACAGCACACCTAGCATGTTTAGTAAAGTAGTCACTACTCACTTTTTACCTATTTAACTAAAATCAAACTGCTCAAGATTTTCATTTTGCAGTTTTTTGGCTATGGCCGCTATGAGGGATTTTCCTATTATATTTCCGCTTAGGGCTCTGACATCGAAAGATGCATCCGACATCGATGTAAAAATATCGAACATCGTTAAGAAAACATCGATGTTTCAAAAACATCGATGAACATCGCCCAGCACTATGTAGCATCAAGATAAAATATGCTATATTAATAAATCAAGAATTATATGTGTCCGCAAGCTCGAACTAAACTCAGTTTCTTTTCCCCGTACGAAAAAAGTCTAGTATAACCCACATCAATCATCTGAGCCCACAGCCTATCCCTATATCATACCATTGGAAGACGTAGGGGTTTTCCTAGTGATGAATTCATATTGAGGCTTCTCTAAAGCTCGTAGCACCCTGTTTTAACGTAAATTAACAAAATCCCGAGGCTTGGCGTTATTCAGTTAAGAGATATTGTGTGCTTCAGTTCTCATATTGTATTGAAGTTAACGCTGTCCTCCCTTGGGAATCTCGACATGACGAAAGTATATTGAGAGTAGAGCACTATGAGCGTCCTTATAAATAATAATAATTGAAATTCCAACCGTTTCAATATCTTTCAGATATGATAGCAATACCAGATTTTGTTTCGGGAGCTATGGAGCACTGGGGTCTGGTAACGTTCAGAGAAACAGCACTCCTTTACGATAGAAGAATAAGTTCTACAGCAAACAAAGAGCGAGTTGCTAATGTTGTTGGGCATGAACTGGCACACATGTGGTTTGGAAACCTTGGTAAAATGACGTTTTTCTCACATAGAGTTGAATTTAAGTTTCTACTTTTTTCTAGTCACAATGAAATGGTGGAATGATTTGTGGCTTAATGAGGGCTTCGCAACTTATATTGAATACAAAGGAGTGGATCATGCACACGGGAGCTGGCACTTGGTATGCATGAATATTATTGGTAGCTGTACTTATGGGATTGATAATTTTGATCATGTAGATGGACCGTTTCATAATTGATACCTTGCATGGAGTCATGAATTTGGACGCTACTTTAGCTGCGCATCCTATTGTACAAACTGTCGAGAGCCCCGATGAAATAACAGAACTCTTTGATTCAATAACATATTCGAAAGGAGCTTCTGTTATTCGAATGCTTGAAGATTATGTTGGTTCGCAGGCTTTCCAGAAGGCTGTGGTGAATTATTTAAATAAGTACAAATTTAGAAACGCAGAGACTGATGATTTCTTGAACGAAGTGGACACCGTTGTTCCTGATTTGAAAGTTGGGTAAGTGTTATTTTCTTATCTATTTCGGTTTTACTCATTTCTTACCAATAAGGGTAATTAAATTATTAAGTTGTATTTCTTTTTGTTTAAAAAACAAATATTAATGCAATCATTCTACTTTTGCTGATCATATTATTATTGGAGATCCATACCCATCTAGATCTAGGAGATTAAAAAGGGTGCTGATACGCAAGGATCAAGATCTTAATCAAACCATTCTTTTCTATTCTAGGGATGTTATGCAAACTTGGACGTATCAATCTGGACTTCCAGTAGTTGAACTCGTTAAAATCACAGACAGGCAGTATAAATTGAAGCAGAAACGTTTCCTGTCTAATCCTGAGGACGAGGAAAAAGAACAAAGTGAATCAATTTTTGGGTAAAGGGCTGCCTTCATTACATAAAGTACTTAAATCAATGCAATTTTTCAGCTACAGGTGGCATATTCCCATCACTTATGTTACAGACAAAAATAATACAGTTCAGAGACAGTTATTCAAGTACAATGACGCCGAAGGTTTGTACTTTAAATTAATGAAAATATTATATTTTCTTTGTTGTTGCTTTAATTTTGTGTAACTACTAACAAGCCATCTTCATATTGTTAAAAGTAACCTAGTTTAGATATTTTATAATACTAACAGTGCTTCTAGTTAAGTATGCTGCGATGCATTTCAATCTTATCAAAACTTATCTTCAACAGTTACAGTAGAGTTTGCTGAGCCAGTAAATTGGATTAAATTAAACAAGGATCAAGTTGGTTACTATAGAGTTAATTATCCCATAGATAATTGGAAGAACTTGGTTAGCGAGCTAGTCACAAACCCAGAGGTTCGTACTATCAATTGATTTATTTGATGTTTTTATTAATAATCCCTTGAAGGCTTTAAGTGTGACAGATCGAGCTCATCTTCTAAACGATGCCTTTGCCTTAGCCAAAGCCGAACAGCTTCCTTATGACGTACCCCTCGACATTACTACCTATCTGAAAAATGAGTCAGCCTATGTGCCATGGAGCGTAGCAGCTTCAGAGTTACTGTTCCTAAAAAATCTTTTATCGCAAACAGATATTTATGAAGAGTTTACAAATTACGGAAGAAATATATTGAAAGAAGCCTATAAATCTGTGGGCTGGAAAGTCGACGACGATCACATGAAGAAGTAAGAAGTAAATGGTTAAGAATATGTTCAATGTGTACTGTTTTTTATATAATAGCTTGCTGCGGGTAACCATATTGAGTTCGGCGTGTGCCTTCGATTTGCCAGAATGTGTAGAAGATGTGTCAATGAAATTCAAGGAATGGCTTGCAAATCCTTTAGAGAAACCTGATCCTGACCTCAGAACAATTATCTATTCCTATGGAATGAAATATTCTGGTAATGAAGCTAGTTGGAACCAGATGTGGCAGTTATTTAAAGAAGAAGGCGATGCTAGTGAAAAAGCGAAGCTGATGTCTGCTCTCTCAATGATCCAGGTTCCATGGATTTTGAACAAGTAAGTAACCTTTTATTTCTAGTGTTCGAGTTGAAAGCTGTACTAAAACCGGTTTTTCATTATAACTACGAATCCTTGATTTTTATGTACATGGGCCGAAAAGATCAGAAAAGAAGTAATTATCTTTTGACTGGTTCGTTAAAAGGGATCTGAATATGAAAAATGGCTGTGTCTTCGAAATCTTGACCTGGAAAATTAGCGCTTTTTGCGTGTCCTGAAAGTTCTTTCATTGGCCCATTTTGCAGTTTGCTTTTGTCCAAAGTTAGAAGGATAAAATTAGTTTCTACCGGTATTAATTGATTTTTTTTTTTCAAATTTTCCGGGTTTCGTTATTTAAAACCGAACAAACGAAAACAATGGCCACCAATACAAGTTTCCTCAGCTTTTCGTATTCCAACCAATACAGTTTATCCAAACTCATTCTCATCAATCGAGTGAATTCATTTGTCCACTTTAAAGCTTTAAATGAATGAATGAACCTCTGGGATCCACGAGAGGCAACAAGAGTGAGAAGAACTGTGAACAAATTTTTGCTAAAAAGTTTCTCTATATGACTGTGTGCTTAGTGATTTTAGTAACAAAAAAAAATTTCTGAAAAAACGCGCGCGATCTATTCATGTGGATATTTTTCAAGCGTTCTCTTTTTTTAGTTTAGATTTTCAAACACTGATTTTATTGTAATTAACTAAATAATTATCTCATTTTAATTTTTCTTTTATAGATTTATTAATTTAGCGTGGGATGCAAACAATGTACGCAGTCAAGATTACTTTACGTGTTTACAAAATATTGCTTCTAATCCTATTGGCGAACCTATTGTTTGGGACTATGTACGTGATCATTGGAAGGATTTGGTGCAGCGGTTCGGGCTAAATGAACGCTACCTCGGTAGAATGATTCCATCTATAACACAACGGTTTGCTAGACAGATAAAATTAGAAGAAATGGAGAACTTCTTTAAAAAATACCCAGAGGCTGGTGCTGGTGCCACTGCAAGGAAGCAGGCTCTAGCGACGGTCAGAAGTAATATCAAGTGGCTAAAAGATAACAAGGAAAAGGTTTCTAATTGGTTGAAAAGTCGTACATCGTTTTAAATTGTTTTTTAATGTTTAGTGGCTTTTTTTAATTTTTTTTATGTTATGTGTTTTCTAAATATGTTTGTTTCACTTTTAAAGTTTTGAATAAATTACAAGTCAAATGTGTTCAAATTAGTTCTTTTGAATTTATGGTCATGCGTCGGCTTAAAAGAAATTGAAAACCCTTGGGAGTACAAGCCAGGAACTGAGTTAGCTAGCAAATGGGTGGGTGTAATTGTTCCGGAAATTTTGCATTGAAATTTTACTCATTGCCTTGTTTTATTAGAAGCGAGTCTATGCGACAATTCAGTGAGATATTCCTTCTTAAAGTTAAAAAATAAGCTCGCCTCCTTACTAAGACATAAATTTTCTGGCTCGTAACAAATAGAAGTAAAAAGAAGGGGATGATATGAGTCAACAATTGACAGAACATTCAAATTGGGTTGAACTACTATAATTATTTGAATCAGAAGAGAAAATAAGATCCGACTCCCTATCCAGATCATTCTTAACATTACTTACCTGGTGCAGGCCCAACGAAGCAATGGCGTCAAAAAACTAAAGTTCCTTTATTGTTAGGTTGCTACTAGGAAGGTAGACGTCGTCATCATCATTAAATACCCATTGAAAATTGGGTAAATTAAAATTGCCAGGAAGAATAATTTCATCAACAGAGCTCATCATACCATTGATATGATTTAAATTGGGTGTTAAGATGTCATAAGGACTATGTCTATTGTCCCCAAGGCAGTTAAACATATTTGGTGGAATGTAGCGACAAACTAAAAATTTGTTTTGCTAAGAGCTCCAAATCTGATTCCCTTGAAAAGAAGAGGAGCGCTAAGAGGGTGCAATTTAAGTGTTTTTTGAACGCTATCGATACACTCCCTCCTCTGGCTTCTAAGTTGATATATCTGTCCCCACGGAAGATTTGGTAGAACTGGTCAAAAAGTTCTGCATCGTGAAAGCTCTGCAGAAAGCCATGAAGTGAAGTGAAGGCATTCTGTAGATTGCAAGATCACTCTGTTAGCTCGATAAAAAACCCGTAAAAAACCCTACGGGCGAGGAAATTAAATCAAACACAGCCGAAGTTGTTCTCAATTTAAACGAAGATACTATAATCCTCCAAGAATGAGAAGGCGGCGTAATGATTTGGGGAGCTTTTTCTTCATTTGGAAAAACAAAATTATGTTTTAGTACATCTGAAATTAATTCGGAAAAGTACTGTGAAATGTTAGATGCAGTGTTGGTGCCATATTTAGAAGAGAGTATTGGTGAAAACGACGTTTTATTCCAGCAGGACGTTCATGTCGCCACAAATTCTCTCAACTGATTGGCCGGCATACAGCCCTTACCTTAACCTCATAGAAAATATATGGGCAAGGGAAGTTTATAGAAATGGCTGTCAATATGCCATTTTTCCTAGTTTAAAGGCTGCAATTTTAAATTTACTCATGAAATTATGTAGAAGCTTATAAAATCGATCCCAGACGGAATTTTTGCCACAATTCAATTGAACGGAGGACAAAGCAAATACTACGAAGGATTTTCTTTAAAAAATTGTATAAATGAATCTCCTAATTGAAGTTTTCTTTAGTGCGCTTAAAGGAATTTCATTCAAATAATTTGCTTTTACTTTATTAATTGCATTTACAAATATCATACCAGAATAGTATATGAGTATTTCTCTTATTTCTGAGTAGTTATTTTTAAAGTATTTTTGTAAATGGTTGTCTGTTCTCAAAGCTGTACGAAAATCAATCAAAATTCCGCCATTAACAAACACGCAAATTCTGGTATAGCTCTTAAAGTAGTCAAATTGTTATATACAAGGTGCCAGAACACATTAATCCATCTTTTCATAATTATCTGCACTCAAGGTAAAAATAACTGAAAACTGATTGCCGAACTTGAACCCTTGTAGTTCGTTAATTTCCATTTTCCCCAAAAAACATGTGTGGGCAATTCGCCCTTGGAATTATGGAAATTATTCGAGCGGCTCTTCCTTCAGTAATTATCGGAGAGATAAGGCTAAAAATAGTCGTGTAACAAAACATAACCAGGCTTTAATTTTGCATATGCAAATCTGGGCTCTCATTAGGATGTGAGGAAACATCTTTGATATGCTCTCGATGTCCTAATATGAGTCCCATTGGTCTCCTTTGAATTGTGCTAAAGGCATAAGTTAGGTCATAAAAGCTAGACATCAGACAAACCAGGTCAGTCTCCATGTCAGTTTTCGGGGTCAGATTTCTCTGCGGAAGAGTAATGAGCCAAAGAATTCTTTCCAAATTCCCAGGTCCTTTGCCATTTGAAGAACGAGGGACAGAGAATTAGATGCCTTGGGATGATAGCTTTTAGGAGGCCCTAATTTATGTAGTTCTGAAATTAAAGTGTAATTTATGCGAATTATTCGCTCGTTATGGCATGCTGCTATTTATAATTTAAATCGGTTTATCATTGTAGGCTTGTTCTGCAAATGATATGTATGAGACTCCCATTTGTAAGGGCAACTTTACTGCATTAATTGCTAATTTGTGTACCTAGAGTGCTTAGAATGGGCTACTGAATGTCTCCTTATCATGATTTATTGAAGGTTTTTTTTATGTGGGAGTTCCATGATGTATGATTCCTTTTCTCAAATTACGTTCAGTTATTTCTGGTTAACGTGAAAGACATTTTCGCGAATTATGTGAAAATTTGATGAGTTTTTGATATTATTTAGTTAAATTTAAGATTTTGAGAAATGGCTTCTTCTCATATTTCTACGGGGTTAGTGAAAAATTCAAGTTTAACGTGCAAATCGAAATAAATACAAAAGTGATAAGTTAGTTCTTTTCCGGTGCAACAAAAGAACGATTGCTCGCTTCCCAGAGCAAGACAAAATTGATCAGTAGTGTGGACTTTGATTTGCCTGCCGCAACCGCTCGCAAGAAGTTCAGTGAACGGCATAAAGACAACGCTAGACCTCACATAGCATCGACGATCCAGCGAAAATTAATGGCAGACGCAACGTCCACCATATTTCAAAGACTTAGCTCCATCTAATTTCCATTTGTTTCGTTTTGTTTTTATAATTGAGGTAAAATTGACCAGGTCCGTAAATGCTGTTAATACTGGCCCTTAAATCACCGAATCAACTCCAAGTAATTAAACATCCCCTCAGACTGGCATTGCAGCTCCAGATTTCAAATAGTGTAGTCGCACGGACAAGGAATAAATTCTTTGGAAATAATAAAGGTGGCTTTTGCGTTTTATAAATAAAGTATAATAACGCGCAGTGATCTCCTATTGTAAAATTGCACTGGAGTTCAGTCGACCAGGTTTAAAAAGTACTCTCTACAATATAAATTCTATCTTATGCTTTCTACAGAAGTCGCGATATTTTCAGCTAGAAATATTTCACTGACATAAATCCCACTGGGAAATCAATCAGGCCAACTACTTTCCGACAGGGTAATCAATACTTAGAAATTTGTTAATAAATTGCTTCTAATATCGGAATTTTTCCTAAAACTCTAGCAGCAGTTGTCTTTCACTATCATTATTTTTCCCTTTAAATGCTGTTTTGTAGAAATCTACAGTTTAACCTATATTCAAGCAAATAAGCCGAAATGTTACATTCGCATCATTTGCAATTTATTGCTTTCACAAACTGTCAACTAAATTACAGTTTTCATGGGGGATGGTCAGGACGACTAAAAGTCAAAATGTGGTACTGTCGATCGCACTATTATCCTATATTACAGCTTCGGGTTAAACGAGTAACTTTTTGCTCAGAGGAAAGCTCTTCAAGCGCCATTTGATTTTATGCGGTACTTCGAAATCTGATAAAGACCCAAATGGGTAATAGGCCATTTTCGTTTCTTACAGAAAATGCCTTAAATCACAATTCAAATAACGAAATTATCCCTTGATTGTGATGGAGTTTCCATTTATTCTGGCTTTTGGACTGTGGTGCCCGAAAATAGCTGCGAATGTGAACGTAACAACGTCCATTTTAGTGCACTTAGCATATATGAAATCCAATTTTCCTCTATTAACACAAACTGAGGAGTATGCTGGAAATGGTGGCCATTATGCTACATTAATAGTGGGAGTCATAACTTGACACTGAATAGCTTTCATTAAGTTTGGAGCAATATCGATAAATTTTTGAATAAAATGTTATAAAGGGGTATTATCGCGTCATTGTAGTCTTGTATAAGAAGATGCCTTGGGAATTTAAATGACCACTTAATACAATTCCGGGAAAAATAAAGAACCTTTCAATTTAGAAAGAACTTTGTATTAGCCAATTTCACATTTCCTGAATTTACATTGAGGACGCGCTTCAGACAATTTAGCTGTAAGAGGTGTTTCCAATAACAATTTAATATTTTGTAGACATACGATTCGTAAAGATATTAATAGTAATTGATTACAGTTCAGTTCTGGATGCAGATAATGTTAAATATTGATAACATATGAACTTAGTGCGACTAAAGTAAATTAACAGGTTCTCTGGCACCTTCTCTAGGAAAATTTTCGCGAGAAAAATATATACAAAAATGCATTCAGCAAGAGAGAGCTTAAAAGCTTCACGCATATGTGTCTGCAGAGCTGGCAGCAAACCAAACACGTCGAATGCCTCAATTAGCACAAAAGCTTTCGTGAGGGTATTACGTGTTAAAATGCATTTATCGGGAGAGACCTTTTAAATTGCATTGAACGTGTCAAACACATGTCACATAACTTCATTTCTTTTAACTTTTAGATGATTTTAAGATGTGGTAGATTGATTGCAGCTATTATAAGGGAATTAATTACTATTATTTGACCATGTAATATTGAATTTAAGCACTTTTAGCAATTTGCTACTAGAAAGAATGTAATTATATGAGAAATAAAGTTCAATTGCAAATCGGATATTACTCCCAAAACATAGTGCGTTGTTAGAGACTGTGTAGAACTACATGACCTCACATTGCTTTGTCGCTCAAACAGAACACAAGAAGCAAATACTTCAAAATTCCTGACAAAAAATACAGGGTGGTCCGGAATTGATGGTGCAAATTCAAAGGGCTGATAGTAGACCTAAAATGCAGTCGAAAACTTCATATGATTATGGGCCGAATTCTGCTTTGTTTTCGAGATATGGTGGATTTTATGTTCTCCATGAATTCAACATCAACAGATGTAAGTTTCCAAAGAGAAAATAGCAAAACACTAGTATTGTTTCACGAAAAAAGTTTATTTTATTTAAGGAATTATAAAACTTTTCTAACACATTTCAATCTATCAGGTCATCATCAGAGCATTGTTGAGTACTCAAGTCAATCACATATGCTTTTAAATTGGAAGAGGCGAGGATAAAGCGAGTTGACATGTGACAAGAACTTACTTGGCGAGTAAAGAACCTTGGGGAACACCCAAACGAAGTGGGACGAAATTAGATTCGCAGTTATTGATAAAACGCTACGTCGGTGGCTGAGTAGGCTGAGGTGCACAACAGCAGATTTTCTTTTTTATAGGCATGGGTTCTATTCCTGTAAGGACCGCATCTAGGTACCAGGCAATTCTACTGACAAGAAATTGCACAGTAAAATTTTCATGCCAAAAATTATGCGGCTTATTTGCAACATTTGTCAGGTTAAAAATTTTCCAATCACCTCCTCCCTAAAATACCTTTCCGTCTAAGCTGCGCTGTGTGCATATAGATAAGGAAAGTTTTTTATTTATGCGGACATTTTCAAGTGTAATTTTAAAAGTTTTCTAAATGCTTTCGTCCACCATGTCCTTCCATTCATGTATTCAACCATAGAAAAGAAGAAATGTCACCTATCAACACGCAGTTTCCGAAAATGTACCTTAGTATACTTCTGTAAGAACGATTAAATGTCTTGGCAGAGAAGGAAAAAAATTTCAACTGTATAAAGCTTTAAAAATTAACTCCACCCAAGCTTTGGTACATCTGTATTCATTAAGAATTAAAATAAAAAAAGAAAGAAAAAATAGAGGCAGTGGATTATGAGATATCCCAGAATAAAAAATACCCTAAGTATCCTTAAAATATTTTTCCGAAGAAAGGACTTTGTTCTATTTTTAACAACAAATTAAAAGCTTTCTTTAATAAATAAGCTGTGTTGAGTACAACCACAGATATGAATTTTTATACTTTCTTCTTCCGAGCAAAGTTTACCATTTTTTTCCAAAATTCAAAGCACCATAACTTCTCCAAAAATTGGAAAAAATAAAATACTTCACACAAGTTTTACTCTAGTAATATGCAACCTATATACGAAATTCCATTAAAATTGGTGATGTTCGATTTTCTATGGAGGGACCCATATAATATGTGAGTAGTGGTAGAGGTGAATTTCCTTCTAGTTCACTTATAATACCAGCTAATCATGAATTCCACAATCTGTGCTATTCAATTGGTAGACTTGTAAATAAATAAATAAATTTAAAGGAAATGAGAAACTTTCAAGTAATATCAGACTTGTAGTGGTTTCTCTTGTCCGAACCGTTGAAGGACATTGACTTTCCGCAAAATGTCCATGACGAGAAGAGAGAAATACCAAATATTACCGTGGCCTGGATATGTACACGTGATGGCCTTGCTTATTTGATCTGAGCTGAAATCGGAAAAGTTTTATTGTAACCAGCAGGAATACATTTCGAAAGTTCGTCGTAAACAACTTCTTTTGATTTCCACATTTTCATTGTGGGAGCATATAAACGGCAGCATGAAGAAGTATCTACAATATCTTATGGGGTAGTGTTTAAATACAGAGATAAATCCGGATTGGACAGAAATCGTACTTGCGGGGCTGGAAACAAGAATTTAAACGAAAGTCCCCAATTTAAATACCAAAACAAAAAAACGAAAGGGAAATCATCCTACTAAAAATTCACAATTTCATTGACATTTTCGTAATGCACCCGCTTTTATGTAATCTAAGCAATCTTAATTTTAATTGAAATTCGTTCACAAGGCGAATGAATTCTAAGGGATTTCCCTTAAATTTTTCTGAAGTTGCGAACCCCTATAATCCCTTTTCGCGCTAAGTTCACTGGTCTCCAATTTGTATGCAAAGGTGGCCTTTGTGGGCTCGTAACAAATTTTCCAGTAATCCCTCGGTTAACTTTTTTCACAACTAATTGCCATTTCTGAAGGTCCATCGAACAGTCTTTAATTTATCCTTCCTTTCGTAAGATGTTTACAATGAAGCCCTGAAAAGATAAAGCAACATTAACTCTTCTAGCAAGAACCGAATCGTCACCCTAAACACCTGCAGAGCATTATAAAAATTTAAGGTCTACCATAAGAGATTGATTCAATTCCAGTTGATTTCATGGGCAAGTAGGCATCCACTTTCCAAGTGGTTGATGCCTTAAGGTTGTAATGTCACAAATTCAACGGGTCATTGATAGCTTTCTGCATAATTTGCTACACACTCCTGTACTGCTCGTGTTTACTCAGGGAGTGCTTCTTGAGGGTGATAAGGGGCGCACTGATCTTTGGAAAGTTACACTTCAGAAAGCCGTATAATTTGTACTACCCCAACTTTGTGTATTCCAATTGGTGAACATTTAGCAAATATTACTGCGTAATATTCTTCACATTTTACTCGTTGTGGCTCCCAAGGGCGTAAGTTGGATAGTAGTATGCATGAATAACAATTTTAAGGAGGAACACAGGCAGATGTAAATGAAGGACATTAAAACATGTAAATTGAGGCATTTAAAAATCTATACATATTTGATGAAATATTCCCACAGATTTCCCCCGACCCAACTTTCTGCTCTCACGGAACTAATTTCCTGACATGCTTTTACATATCTATTACTACGGTTACATGAGGACTTGAAAGCTTGACTTGAGATTTCAAGGTGAGGTTTCAACAGTGCCAGCTTGAAAGCATTTGTAGTATGCTGTCAAAACAAATTTGTGTTGTAAGAAATAATTGGTCCCTATCTGTCTTGTCCACTGGTGCATATATTCAAATTTTACCTTACCAGTTTTTAGTTTTCAACTCAATGGAAAAAAGCTTTAGTTCTTCTGGTCCCTAAAAAACCGGCACTTTTCGAACCGGGCGATTTCCATCCGATTAGCCTTATTAACTTTTTGGCAAAGGTATTGAAAAAAATCTTGTACCAACAAATAACGGAGTATGGCCTTGAAAATTACTTACTGTCTGCTTTAATCCACGAACTTGGTACTAGATTTGATTTCCTGTCTTCGGCCGTAAAAATGGTAGGTAATCAGTTGCTCAGTTGTATCCAGATTGTGAAAGTGAGGGACACTTTTTCTGTGCCATGCTCGCTGAAATGCGACGTGCCACAGAGGTCCATTCTTGGGTCCATTTTATTCAGTTTTTTCATCAACGACTTACCAGACGTAGTAACTTACACGCCCATACACTTATATGCAGAAGATGTACTGATATATCCGAGTCGACCCAAAGATGGAGAATTGTGTAAGCAGAATAAATGAGGACGTCCAGCGTTTATATCAGCGGTCGCTAGATAATAAGTTGACATTAAACCCCTGTAAGTTGATGTTTTTGGAAGTGTAATGGAGCGGAGTACAAGCAGAGTTACCACATATTAGAATATCTTGACACTGCAAAAAGCTTAGGAATTCTAATCACAACTCTCAGCTAAGTTGTTGCAACCATATTGCACAGATGCTGCTGCTGCAGGTAGCTTTAGACAATTGCGGTTAACTTCCAGTTGCTTTTACCTTATTTTACATTTTGCAGCCTTATATTTCGTAAGTTAGACTCTGAGTGTCATAGAAAACTTGTATAATGTTATTCGCTACATTTATAGGATTCAACGCAATAGTCACATGTCCCCATATGTATCATCTCTTCTCGGTATTACCATAGAACACAGATTGATGACTAGTAAAAATTTAGGCTATTTGTATGAAAAACTTCAGTTCTTAAACTCGACCAGGCACTCTGAACTTTTTATTCCAATGTGTGTGGCGTGGTATGGCAAACGTTCTTACTTTGTCCAGGCTATTCGTAAACGGAATTCCCTACCATATAATATTCAACGTACAGGCAGGACTTATCAAAAGCTTTTAATGAGCTTTCAAGATCCGTGAATGTGATTGCTGCACTTCTTTTTTCTCTTTTTTATTCTTTTTTATTTTTTCTTTTTCTCGCATTATTGTTTTTTTATTGCTTCCTTCTATACCTTAAGATTTATTTGCCTATTGTTTTTATTTTCAATATTAATTCACTTATTAACACTTTGCACAATGATTTTATGATCTATGCTAACAGGATAATTTTCGGAATTATTTTTCTAAGAATTTTAGACATGATTTTAGGATAGTAAGTGCAGGATATGATTGAGATAACATGGATCAAATAATAATAATAATACTGATCGAGTAACTGAATGTACTACAAATTCTATCTATAAAAAATTTTTAACCCCCAGATTTCATAAGAAACTTTACAAGAACGTAATTTGATATTCCTCGGTTCCTATCAAATTGTTTTTTGACGTTTTTCACAATAAACTTTAATGAACCTAAATTAACAAAGTAAAGAAGTAATGGAAGGATTTCACTAATATTCCGTTAGCATAGCCCGACAGACATTTACCTTAAGCAACTTCAAATTTCCAGTAAAAAGGATTAAGGGTGCTACAAACTGATTAATTGTCCTTGTTTTCACTGATGGCAGAATAATTTCATTTCCGACCCAATAAAAAGTTATCTTCTCCGAAAAATCGCGGACCTTTATTCTGAATCAATTTACAACAATCATCGGTCTCCATTATTTTTCGTCGCACTAACTAAAGGGTGAAATCTAAAAGAGAGACAAACATTAAAACCCTTCGCAGTATTTTAATTGGTTATCTGAACCCCATTAGTTTGTTAAAAATGGGACGAAAAAATTTTAAATACTTATTCCAAGTTTCTAAAGATGATGAGAATTATGGAGGAGAAGTTATATGTAATTTCTTGGGATTTGTGGATGAATATGTCATAATATTTGCAGTAAGACCGTCAGAATATCAAAAGAAGAGAAAATTCCGAGGAATGTATTACAGTTTCAAAGAAAATAATTATTGTTTTAAAAAAGGTTTAAAACTCCAATTTTATTAATAATTCAAAATATACATCATCCCTCATTATAAAACATAATTACTGTAGAGATTATCTCCTTAAATTCAAAGTCTCGAAGACACTTCTCGTCTAAATTTAAACAGGCCAATTTTCAGGTCACTTCAAGGCAAATATTTTTCAATTCAAAGGAAATAATTTACAATTCAAAGCGAACTATGTTCAAATTGAATTTTGGGTTATTTTTCACTCAAAAGTAAGGCTGTTGATATTCGAGTACACGAGTATCCGAGTAGTTAAGTAATCAAGTACTTGAATTAGAAGATCCGAGTTTGAGTAAAGAGCTCGAGAAACTCGAGATACTCCAAGTATACTCAAGATACTCCTCAAGTATTGATTTGAGAGTAAACTTTCGTGTTTGAGAAAACAAATATACATTAGCCTTATTAGTTTTAGCTACTCATTTTCGACTAGTAGTGCGAATTAGAATTTACTTGGCATTTGTTATTCGTTCCACATAAGCAGAAACAGGGGAGAGTGCATATTGCTAGGCAATAAAAAAAATCAATTTTATTATATATGACTATTTCGCAATGGACTTTTAATTTTGCCAGAGTATCCTTTGATTGACGCAATTGAAAAACTTGCCTAATTACGTTGGACCAGACACAGTTTTTTTTGGAATTTTTTTAGAATTTTCATTCATTTTTATAACAACTAGACTTAAAAGGTTCATTTAAGGCAGCAAGTTTTTTAAAATACTGAGTAAAACAACTATACTCCAGTCAAAAATTTTACATTTCATAAAATGCACCTAATCGAAGAATTTTCAGCTGTATTTTTGATACTGAGTAGTTGTCTGTCCCTATACATAATATTGAGAATACTATGGGAGCCAAACTTTGTTGTCAATACTGGTTGTGTTTCAGCGATATTAGGGGTGGGGAAACGCCGTAGATACGGATATCGGTGAGGTCCTGCCAAAGGTGAAAAAACAAATTTGACGATAATTTAATTCCAAACAAAGTTTTCTAAATGCAATTCCGTAACAGCAAATATATATACATATCTATTATA
>QYTT01076523.1:6020-18780 GCA_006980735.1 Dasypogon diadema
GTCACCGACATAATTTTGCCTTCGCTCAATGGCATCGACACGACAAGTTTTGACAGCTTTTTGACAATTTCTCTCCATGTCTCTGACATTATTTTTATATTGTGCGTGTTTTTATCAAACAAAAACCTTTTTTTCTCCACTAATTCGATTAGTTTTTCCTCCATCCTTACGTTTTCCGCACACAATTTCTAAAATTCTTATGACTCTTCTTCTTTTTACACCACGGAACTGAAGAATTTAAGGTTACATCTCGGAACATTTCTTGACCGACACCGACAAAATTAGAATCGAATCTATTTTTGTCGTGTCGGTATCACTGGGCGTCACCAGTTGTCGTTCCATAGATATATCCTATTTTGAGGTTGGTTTGTCGGTGTCGGTGTCGGTCCCATTGGGCATCCAGCTTAACTCCGACGAAGAAATCCATGAGGCGGTTAGGTAGAATTTTGAAGACAAATCTTCAGCCTACTATTTTAATAGTATTAAATAAAAAAATGTGAAAAATGCGTTGAAATAATGGGAGAATATATCGAAAAATAACCACCGTCGTTTTTCTCCTTCACCCCTCCTTCTTTCAGGCTACGAATACTTGGACCGCACTACGTATATCACTAACCCTGACGACCATATTCAGTTTCGTGTCAATATTGGCCTTGCAGGCTTAGACTAAGCCAGTTTCGCCTTTTGATGTATTTCTGAGCATGAAGTTTTACTTGCAATCAGATCCATTAAATCCAACGCGATAATTTTTTACGATAAAGCTTTAAAAACTTTTCTTTTATCAGATCCTAAATTTACTGGATAAAAATTTTAAGTATATTATCCCTGTATAAAATTTCATACTAAAAGCAAAAGATATACCAAAAAATTAAACCTATAAATGCAATTGAAAGGCTATTATTACTCCTATTCCCATTTCAAAAGTCCATAACATTTTATAATATTGAACTGGTTGATATATCCTTAAAAAAAACGGAGTAAAAAGTCTCTGAAGCCAGATGATGCCAAGAGACACAGCAGAGTAAAGTGGGCCAATAAAACCGACAGCGAGTCTAATAGTTTAGCATAATGAGTTTACTTCTCTCGATCTGCCTGAGTCAGCACTACTCCATTGCAATCAGTGCCCGATGTTATTTGGATGACATTTTGCCAACAATTCCCCGAACAACACATGTGTTCCCAGAAAAGGGATGTAAGGTAACATTATGATAGAGGAAAAAAGTACCGAGCGAAAATGATATGACCCCGGATTTGCCTCTTTCTTGTCCTCGGAGAAACGTTATCATCAGTTTCAGTTTTATACACTTGGAGCAATACACTCCTAGAAATATGTATGTTGTGTGGAATTCATTTCAGCTTAACGGTTGATCTAGGTATCCATGAATGAGAGCAAAGGAGAATTAAGTAAAACTATTGCCCGAGTATCTGTCTTCATGAAAATGGTGGAAAGAGATTTGATTGATAAGTTTTAGGTGATTCAAGGATGGAACGGTGCGAAGGGAGTATGCTGTCCTTGAAATGTTGATGGAATTACTGAACGATAACGTTTCTACAAAGATGAAGTTAAGGGTTGATAGATAAATCAAATTCAATGGTATAACACTTTTATAAATTACAACTATTTCTTTTCAACATGTGGACAATGCAGATGTCTGATGAAATAGATACTAGCCAAAGATTTTCGGTACATTATAAAGAAGTACTTTGAGGAGCGCGACCGAATTGTTACTGTATTTAAGGATAATGTACCTGGATTCCAATTTAAAAGTCACAGCAGATACAACAACTACCATCCAGCAAAAAAAGGTGTCGGATGCAGATCTCTGGCGAAATACTGATGCACCATCACCTTTACTTTAACATTAATCTCAGATGCAACGAACGTGAATTGTACGAGGTCTAGATCTTTTACATTCTCAATGAAGATTATCGTTTCTTCTTCGTTTGCATTAACAGTGAGATCCTGTTCCTCACACCACCCGTTCACTACTTAAACAGCATCTCTCATGATAACAGCGGTAATGGACATGAACTTTCCAGCAAACCACATTTAATGTGTCGACAAATGAAATGCATTACCAATCCATTACATGTAATGTGTTACTTTCTTAAAAGAGATTTTTCTTTCTCTTTTTAAAGGGGAAGGGCTCATGAGAGGATCAACATCACCAGATTTAGAAACAAAAAATAAAATATATACCTGTTATAAAAATTTTATAAAAATCATTTCATTAACTTCCAGAAAAAGTTTAAACAAGAAAAATAAGTAGAAAAAAAACTGAAATAATATTATATCAAATTTGTTGCCACGTGAAAATATGCATAAAGTAAGCTAAATTTGTTTTTGGCGTGGCAATAAATTAGACATGTATCGTCTTTTCCAAATAACCACAGATATGCATTGGGAATGCATTACAATTATCGATACATATAGTAGATTCGGTAATGGATTAATATTACATGTAACGTATACGTAACCGTTACTGTAATGGACTAAATGCAATATTGTAATGCATACACAATGCATTCAGAATACATTCCTGGCTTTCTGGATTATTCCTCACCACCAACACTATGCCCTCCAGCTACTTTGCTATACTAAATTCTGTCTAAGGCACTTCGACTAAACGAACATTCCTACGCTTGTCGTATTCAGCTCCTCCTCAACCACTCTGTACAGTAGTATAATATTTAAGTGTGTTATATATTATTATTTAATTTCAAGTAGTCCGTCATCACCCAGTTGATTGTCTTCGACAGAAAGGATACCAAAATGATCAACTTAAAGCATTTCTCTTCGGTGTAAACTCTTTCACCTGGATTTGGTAGAAAAATCACATCTGTCTCCCCCATTTTATCGATGTGTGCTCTGACGTAAGATGGGTGATAAATATATTCCCCGAAGTCGTGGTGCAATATCCTCTTTACCACACTCTAAAAAGGCAGGAAATATGTCATACACGCCCGAAGATTTGATGGGCATAAATCTGGATATGGCCCTTTTTACTCTCTCCAAAAACATCATCCTTCCCGTGACATTCCGGTCTAATCTCATGGATATGCGGTTATGTACATTACGTCCAAGATCCTTCCCAGGCATAGCTTCCTGGGAAATGCAACCCCATTAGAATCCTATTCGTCTGATCCAATGTTATCACTATTTTGTCTGTCTTATGTCGAACAAGTCCAACTTTGGAGACTGGGTCTTTAGAAATAACCTTTTGTAGTTTACTGTCTTCTGAGAATAAAAATCGAGTAGAAATCTTTCCATGACTCCTTTTTCGTCATGAAAGAATTCTTTTCAGTTCTGTTTTCTTCGTCTTATGGTCCTCCCACGCCTATAGTTCATTATTCCTCATGGTATATTTAAAGGCTCAGCTCAGATTCTTCAGTTCGCCATTCCACTAAAGACTAAGATACTGATCATCTACTGAAGTAATAGGACATTCTACCCGAAGTTCGTCATTCAATGTTGATGTTATTATCTTCCGCTTTAACTCCGTACGTATTATGGTCGTAAGTTTCTTTCTAACTTTTTCGTTCAGGTTCCTTCTCCAAAATTTCGGTATACTTCGACACATTCGTGTTTCGAAAAATCCTTACAAGTTTTCTCTCCTCTGTGATCAGCCAATGTTGCCCCATCCATCATACTTTATGAAGCCAATCTTTTCACTATTTTACTATTGCATTGTATCACCCCATAGGGTATTATGTGTGTGGATCGCGTCCAATGATCAGTGTCTTGGCTTCCGTCTGCCTATAACGTATGTGATCTTCCAGCTATCTTGTAGTGGATGGTTCTGGGTAATCACAAGGTAAGTATGTAGAAATAATTTTTTCTTACACTTACTTAAGAGAGTTGTTTATGAGCAACTTATCCAGGGAACTAAATATCATTCTTAGGACTATATAGATGGCAATTAGACAAAATAATCTTCTTTTCCCCCTAAGAAAAATATAGGCATTAAACGGTTAAGGTCATAACACTTAAACTCTTAAATGTAAAATTTATTTTGTTCTCTGAAAATGATGTAAGGTATTATCAGCACTCATTTAATACCCTTATGAATTTGGATAATTCCTATAATCCACTCCATAATCTGAAAAACGTTTTTTTGTATTACAACCTCATGTTTAAAAAACAATATCTTTTTCACCAAAAGCCTCAGATTTAATAGCAAATAGGTATCCGAAATATCAAAAATGCCATAATCCCCTCAACTCGGCTTCACTACTGTTGCACCCCTGCTTTAAAATTGTTTTTCCTGTTGACTGCTGTCAAAAGTATTTTTCTTCTGCTACTTGTGCAATCAGAATGGAATGATTGTTCCATTAAAACTTAATGCTTATTACGCAGCATCAACAATTTTAATTGCTAATTATATAAAAGTGCTCTTTAAACAGAACACCGAAATCGTTTTATACGAAGCTGGTCAGAGTATTTCTGTAAATATCAGTACACTACTCCACTTAAATGGATTTTTATTTGCCCGATTTTCTGCTGATTATCTACAGTAAAAAACAAGCAGTTGTTTGTGGATATTCGTTCCAATATCCATGCATTTAATAATGTCCCAATGAGATGGTATCTGACAAATGCAATCATCTTCATTTGCAATTCCATGGTGAACGGGGTGTAGAGCTTATCACAGGGAAAAAAAATTTTGAAATTATAATTTCGTTACAGGCATAATATGCCCTCCAATTTCAATACGCGTTATTAAAATGAAAGTAAATAAGTTTAAACACTCATTGCACAGAATTTACAGACGCTCTCCTGAATTATTCATGCCAGGAAATTGAAGTATTAATATTTCATGAGTCAATACTTGCATGATAGAAGCAAACAATGACGCGCTGCATCTCGTCCCGAACATAAAATCCTATGACTACATCAGTTTGGAAATGGCACCATCCTGTTACATGTATTGTTGAAAGACATTAATTTCATTAAACGGTTTTAAAATTTTATTTTTTTAATTGTTGCGTATGAGTTTTTGATTTCGACAGGTCAACTTGGAGTAAATGAATCGAAATAAAAGTTGGTGAACGTTTTTTTTGCTCAATTCCAACATATTAAATCCTTTTTATTACAAGAAGGGGCGATATGGTGGGAAGGTGGCTTATATAGTGAGAATATAAATCCAATTTACAGATATCATTTCTGGCAGTCTCTTGTGACTCTTATAATGGCTTTAAAGTCTCCGAGCTTCGCTGTGATTGTCCGTGAATTTTTGGCTTCATGGCTCTGGAACTATTTCCATTCGTCAAAGGTTCAAATGATGTGGTCCCTAATAAGAAAATGTGAATATTCTGACACTCAAAAAATAAGAAAGTGTAAATATTTCTACAAATACTGGCACTAAGGTGACTTTCTTGTAAACAGGGATCAGATTTCATATTGTTGACCCAGTTTCCTGGGCACCAGTCTCTTCTAAATTTGTAAGTATTCAAAAAGTTTCTCCAACAAGCAAGAAAGGAAAATTTAAACATCAAGGGCACACCAAAGCTCACGAAAATTCCACTTATGGCAGGTATTAAATAACTTTTAGGAATCCCTGCTGATTCTCAACGGATAAATTTGCCATATCACGACCAAGAAAAGAAAGTTAAAACGACTGAGAACTTTTAATGCAGCCATAAAAATTATTCAACGAGCATGTACCCGGGGTAAGTGTTTCGCATGTTTAATTAAACTTTCGTCAAGTTCTTCCGGCCAGAGTGCAAACATTCCGTAGTGCAGATATATTTTAAAAATGCAATTTAAACTTTCTCTATCCGAGCTAGATGGGCACTTAATAGTGACAAACCTCCAGGACATTTCCAAAAGCAAGTGTGAAGCGATAAAGCTCCATTGCCAGTACCACATTTCAGCGCCGGAAAGAATATTTCCTTTTTTCCTATGCCTTTGAAAGTATACCCAAGTGAGCGATAAAGTCAAACTTTGTGAAACTTTAGCCTGCTTGGGTCTGGGTTAACTTGTTGAAAGCTTTTCGACTTGATAATTGTTGACTACACAAACAGAGATTTAAAACTATTTTACTACAAACCTCTTAGGAGTTACACAGTATAGGATTATTTCACTGCAAATCAAGATACGGCCGGCATGGGTTTGATATTCCTACAATTTTGTAATGGAATTGCTTTGTGTACTATTTAACTTTCACTGAAGTTTGATTTCTTTGGGTACAAAGTCATTCTACTTGGGAAACTTTGGACCCCTATAGGTTTCTACCGGATACGGAGTGCAAGGATACTGTGCTGTGAACGGGTGGAGCTCAGTCTGATTCTGTTCCCATCAGGCAATTTCGAACCTCTGGTTGCAAAGCTAAATAACCCAAAGCATTCCATAAAAATAAATTCCATGGCAGAGCAATCCCAATCGCAATTTTCCACTTATCATAAGTCGTGCTGGACTACTTTACGAAACTATGAAAACAAAAGTAAAAATTGAAATCCTTGGCATTGGTTCTCCCTATAATCAATTTCCGTGATTAGATTACGCTCGCAAAGTTCCGACATATGGTTTGGCACTGCTTTGCACTTCTTCCATTGTGTCCTTGTTCAGGATGTTCGCAACAGCAAACACTTCTGGTAGAAAGGTCAGCACACCCAAAAGGACTACGAAAAGTTTTTGCGGTTGAAAAAGGACCCCGAAGTTTGATTTTGGCATCGAATCAAAAATGGATCGGATTTTCGATTCCATCGAATACATTCCAAGACTGTGTTAGGGATGTGTTTCTGTAGGTAGAGCAAAGAGATGGTACAACTTTTCACGAGACATATCGTCCTGCCTAACATACTTACAAATCAAACTCGAAGTTAACTAGGACAATCTTCTTTGTACCGGAAATTGGAAAACGATTCTTCTTAACGAATTGCGATTTTCGAACAGTTTGTCATAGAAATTTTGAAACTTTTGTTTGTATGTGTGTGTGTGTGTTTGCTTTGATAATATATATGGCTGTGGACTGAGTTTGGTTTTAATCGGGTAAAGGGAAATATTTTTTTTTAATTCGGGACAGTAAAGTAGTTATTAGAGCACTGGGAAAAATTAATGGAAACAAATTACATACCTACATCAAATTCTTTGATAGCTACTGCCAAGCCACACCCTTCTCCAACAGCACAAATCTGAGCACATGTTTTTGCCTCCGGGAATCAATAAAACAAATGAAAATTTCAAACGCCATGATATACTCCTGTTGTCACCTTATAAGTTACAGTACCCCAATTTCTCTCATGTGACGAAACCAAAGACATTTCCTTAATGTTTCCGTCTAAAAATTTACTTAATTATTCAAGAAAGTGTCAGTGCGTACAATTTAAGGGCACGCAATTCGTGGGAGATAACATGAAATGTCATTAACATACTCACAAGATAAATTAGCTACAAACAAGATATACACAAGGAGAACAATGTTCATGTCATTTTGTAACGATAAGCCCCTTGTCTTGGGCTGTGTTTGTGTACAAGTCCTTCGTCTAATCGATATCCGGCATTAATTCCTAAGATGTCTTCAAGCAGGCTAATTAAACATCAACTTAAATGCTATGGCAAAGAGGGAGAAATTGCCATGCACTGTGAGTTTGAGCTTTATACCCGGGACAATATGTACACATTTATTAGGGACATTTGGTTTGTGGCATTATTGAATACTCCAACACACCTGTTAAGAAGATAATGTGATTCTCTTACTGATTAGTCCTTGCTTTAACTACTTTGATTGAACTTACATTTCAGTGTTTCCCCTCCCCTCCCTTTGGGCTGATCTTAAAGTTCTCTACACGTAAAAGGATTTGTTTAATAAGTTTAGGCTTCTTTAGAGTTTCCAAGAAATGTTTTCCATGGCAACTAATACTTTGCAATTTAGCCTATTTGAAATAGGGCTGGATTTAGAAACACCCACGTCCTCAAAAAATTATTTTAATCAATTTCACCGAGAAGTGCTTACCTTAAAATTTCTGCCTCAGATTTGCTTACAGATGAGAAGCATATGTACAATTTAGCTTTGAATTTGACTTCATCATTTTCTATTAATTTCATCTTTATATAACTTTTCTGAAGGTAGAGAATAACTCCATGATAAACACAACACAACTTGGACCGGAGAAAGAGGAGGTTGAGAATTATCATTTAACCTGACAAATGTCACAAATTAATCCACAGTTTTTTTTAGCACGATCATCCAAGTGGCTTCACAAATACAATTTATATCCTATTAACTTCTAACATGAGATTCCATTTATATATAGCTTTTCCTTGGACCTCTAGGTCGGAAAGTATTAATTAACGACATTTGTAACGAAAAGCATAAACATTTCCAAAAACACAATTTCTTATCCAAATAGAACCAACCTAAACCAAAATTATTAACTGTATCTGAATACTATTGAAATTAAAAAATACTAGCAGACCACGAAAGTCGTTTCATGTAGACTTCGGTAAGTATAGGCCGTTATAACACACAGGCTTGGTAAATATTGCAATATATTGATTAAACCCCAAGCCATAACAAAATGTATTGTATCTTAGCAAAAGAACAAAGATTTTTTGGTCCTCAAAGTTTTCGAAAAATTTCTCATGATTTTGCGACTACATACATCTACTACGGTAATCTAGACCAGATTGTATGAAAATTAGTAGAAGATTTCCTCTGGGAGGTGTCCTTATTCCTCTATGATGGTGTATGCTGATAAATGCTTTACTTTTTGATCAGTAATGATCCTTGCTCTAGACACGAGCTATCAGCGAATCTAAATGAAATGGGCTGACGAGCCCAACCCTGAAATTGGTATCGCCTAATATCCCGAAGAAGCGAAGTAACGTACAACTTAAGTAGACAGTGTGAATCTGCACGGCAATTATTAGTCCAATACCACAGAATACTTTTACGTAGGTGCATTTTAAAAAAAGGCGACTGTTAAAGACAGATGAATCAGAATGTTTTATTGTATTAAAGCGAGAATACTTTTACGTAGGTGCAATTTAAGGCGACTGTTGAAGCTGATGCTCAGAATGTTTTATTGTGTTAAAGCGAGAATTTATCATAGATGGATCGTGATCGTGGACGGAAGAGAAGATCAACCGATCGGTGAAAGATCAAGCGATCGGGGAAAGATCAAGCGATCGGGAAAAGATCAACCGATCGGTGAAAGTTCAATCGATCGGGGGAAGATCAAGCTATCAGGGAAGGATTAATTGATCGAGAGATTCAAGAACCCTCGATTGACTAATGCAGAAAGGTACAGGACGTACAGAAAGTGCTGACAAAATGTCGCAATGATTTCGGACGGTGACCAATCTCACTTAATGATAGTATTTTCGGCACCAGACGAGCCAAAATTGAAGTCGGAGCCTACTAGTCGAAGCAAAAGGTCCACTCATGGCAGCCGATAACAACAAGCACTATGATATTCATTTTGGCAAGGATGTCTTTTGCAACTAGAGAAAGTCAAGGTAGCGAATTATGTAATTATAGTTTGCAACATTTTAACTCTTTTAGGCTAGACGCATCCTTTACAGCTATAATTTTACAATTGATGCCTACGAGTGAAAATTGTACTATGTTTCCCTTCGCCATTGAATATGAGGCTACTATTATTCCAAGAAAATCAGTTTATTGTATCCTAGAATGTATGCCTGGTTTAGGCTGACCCGCAATCTTTCAGGTCGGGCGTATTTCCGGTGATGGTGAATGATTCCAGCCCGTATAAGGACTCTGGACGCAATTAATTGAACATCATCAGAAGGGCAGACAGTTTTGGAAGCAATAGCATGTCATATTATTTTTGCAGAAAACAGGTTTACAGGTTATATGGTTTTTGGTTACTTGTAGTAAGTACCTAAAAGCTATGTAGAAATATTATTACAAGTCTCCGAAATTATTTCTATGCTCCACTGATATAGTGAACAAGTAATAAACTGCACCAGTATTTCTCCTATTTGACAAAAATCCAAATTTTCACATGTAATTTATGCAAACCAGTTAATTGCCCTTTTAAACCTTTACAAGAAGCTTTAAACAGTGCTGACACGGAAATGGTTAACTTCCATTCCATGGGCACTATGACTCTCTATCGAGACCAGAACATAAATATTTCCGGTTGAATCGCCACAAAACAGGAAGCATCCGTGTTTACACAACGAAGCAGAATACCCAGAATATGATCACATTTATAACGTTAACGTCATATGAATATAAACTCCATAAATGGGGCGTTGAGGAGCGAATCACGTTTTGATGCTCTGGAAAAGCGATAACCTTAACATGTATGGACTAGAAAATATTTATTCATGCTACCTTTCTGACCAGATTGATACGCTATGCATTTCCCCCCTTTAGTATTCAATATACACTGTTGAATGTCTGGCTCCATTTGTTTGTACAAAGAGTGAAAAATTCACAAACCAATAATGTGAAAATTGCCAGGGAGTAGTTCTATACATCCGGTGGTGGTGAATGTCAATTTAAACAAAAAAAAAAGAAAAAAAATGGGCGGCCTCAATGGAAACATGCCTTTCAAACGTTGACACAAAGTCTTAATAGATCGATCATAATGGCAGGCTGTTAATCAAGAGCCCAGGACATTCTTGAAGGAGTCAATAACATTGACGGGATGTAAAAACGTAAAGACATCATAACTCTCCTGTGAGGCCATAAGTCAGAGTTGGCATAATAAACCCGAAGACATAAAGGTAATAAACTTTAGCAAACTGAAACGGAAATTGCGGTACATTTATCTAAGTTAAGAGAAAATTGAAAAAAGTTGCGGCAATAAAGCTGCCATGTAAACACACGCCTGTCGCACGCCTACTCTGCCCTTCCAACCTCAAACTCCTGTACTACATTCATACAATCAACCACCAACAGAATTCTTTTAACACTGCGCTCCTCTTCCATTTGTTCATTTCTACTTTTTATTACTTCCGCTGAGGCGATACCCTACAGGTAATTTTTTGGAATATAGATAATTATTTTCGATCAGGTTTGAGAGAAACGTCTTGGAAGGATTTATCATAATCTTTATAAATGTTAAGTTCGGGTTCATATATAATCTTTTTTCTATGGTAATTCACATGGAAACCTTCCCTTTGTGGTCAAAAGGACAGATGGGCGAACGCCGTAAAGATATCAGGAGAATAGCTCGTGGGAAGATTTGTGCTTTATAATTCATTCTTTTTGGAATTAGGTTAATAAATTATAGAGAGTACTTAATGGATTTCAGGTATATTTTAGAGGATATTTTGATTTTTTTTGTGAAATCTGAACATTCATAAATAACAGTTCGCTCCTTGCTGTGAATATTGAGTGTAAGTCTCAGCGTATAAAATTTTCAGAATTTTATCATCACCACGAGGAAATCCTTTGATGGAATCAGTCCTCGCCTCCAGACGCATTGGTACTATATGCATTTTCAGCACAGCTTTAAGATATGTATCTTTATAATTTAATTCCGCAACAAGACTAAACGATAAAGTTTAATTTTAGTTAAAAAAATTTATAAAATATTCTAAAAACGAATGCTATCATTTTTTTCTTGCTCAATGCTTACAACTTCCCTAAAATCCTTGTCTAAAATAAACAATATGGTTCTCTTACTGATTCCTGTACTGCAAGAAATCTTTGAAGATGATTAAAGAAAGATTAATTCAGCTCTTTTAATTTGAAGGAACATTTTTCGCTTCAGTTATTTAGGTCCATTTCTATTTTGGAAATTTATAACATCAAAGATTCAAAAAAAAAATATGCGATGGCGAGAAAAAGAAAATTTGATTGCGATATGTTGTTAGCAAGTGAAGGAAGGTTCGAGATTGCAACCTGCGAAAGATTGAATTCTTTGAGATATGCAAAACCAAAAATTTTGGGATTTTGTAACTTTTTAACAGTATTTCCAGTTCCGCTTCGTTGTATTGAAAGTAATTATTTCGGTTTTGGTGAGAAAGATACTTGCACAGTAGATTTAAGATGCTTGCATAATAAGATTAAGTTTTGATTATAAACGGATTAGTAACAAACCAGACTTTCATATGGATTTTTATTTTTGTATTTAGACTAAACCTTCCATTTGAAAGCACTCTTGCACAGATTTTTACACAGTTAAGTTACGGAGTAAAATTCGGTTTAGTGCAATTATCAAGGTATCACTTAGATATCTAGGACTTAATAATTTTGCATGTGTACAACAGTTAATTCTATACTTCTCTCGACATAAACAAACAGGAATGCGACACATAATTATGGTAACAATCTTATCACCTGATATATGCCATAAGAACATATAAAATTCCCTGGATATTTTTGGTAAACAAACGGCAATACGCCGGTGTAAAAAACTTTGAAACAAACAAATTGCTGAATGCTTTCTATCGGATAACGAAGCCAATGATAGAAAAGCGCCCTGTCAGCAGTTCCGCAGTGAAAAGCTTTATGTGGGAGCTTGGTGAAGCCAAGCAGCACAACTGTGAGTAGAGTTGATTTGTGATCGACTCGGGGGTCGTCGTTTTATTGCTCAAGTGACCCACTTTAAACGAATATGCATTCTATCTACAGTAGGTCTGTTTAATGAGGCAAACTGGATTTTTCCAGGAGACCTCGGTCCACTTTCTGTGTTCAATAACGCTTCGAAATGGACCGAAGTGTCCCAAGAATGTGTTCATTGACGGCTGCCAGATTTAGTCTCGGTCAGTCTCGGTCAACTTTTCCTGCCCAAGCTCTAGACTTAAGGCAAACTCAGGAGAAGTGTCATTCGTGGAAGT
>QYTT01076524.1:0-14767 GCA_006980735.1 Dasypogon diadema
AAGACAAGGCGGAAAAAGCGGCGGAGACGAAGAGAATTTTAATGGAGGCATATTTTCTTGAAATCGGAGGGATCTTGGATCGTCCATAATCGCATGGCGACGGGATTAGACCCGGATACAGCGTAAAGGATGGTGTCTTTGGAGGGAGTGAAGGACCATGGGCATCTTCGCCCCTTTCAAGTCTCCAAGCCTGGACGGGATATTCCATAATCGCTAAATAGGCCCTTACACCATGGCTTAGGATAGTTATCACCTGTCTTGCAACAGGGGATATATCGGTTAAGTGGAGGAAAACAAAGGTGATGTTTTTACCGAAACCAGGGAAAAGGGATAACACTAAATCCTTCAGGTCTTTCATTCCCACTTCCATTTTGTTAAAAACAAAAGTGGTAGAAGTGGCAAAGGAGGAGATGGATACAGGTGGCATTGCTTTGGATACATTGATGGACATGGAAGGTGTTTCAACAAAATTCAGTTTGAAAAACTGAAACTTGTTTTGTTAAGACGTGAGATTAGCGAGAGGGTGTCCACGGGGAGGAGTGTTATATTCTCGTCTGTGGAATGTGGACTCCTTTTTCTCTGCACTTGAAGAAATGGATATTGACGTCATTAGCCATACTAGGGAGGCCAAATATCTGAGGGTATATCGGAATTCGAGGCTAACCAGGTAAAAGGATACCCAATGACAGGATCAAGAGGGTGGGATATTTTTATATTCACGGAATATATATTCACTGAAGACTTATATTTGTCCGGTTATGTGAGCCTGGGGAGATTCACCTCGGTTTACTAAGAAAAAATGCTGGCCCTAGTTTGTGCATTGGATTACGTAAAGTAAGGTTAGGTGTGAAGAGGTAAAATGTTCACTGCATTGGAAAATTAAGCGATAATTGGATGCATGGATCGGACGAAGGTAAATTTATCCCTAGCCACGGAATGAGTACAAAACCTCGATGGGTGTGCCTCAGAAATGAGGTAACACTTCGTTGCATTGGAGGAAAGCAAGGTACAAAACCATATTCCACCATTGGAGAAGACGTGGTTAAGGACCTAATCGAGAAGTGGGTCATAAAAGAACACGAAAATTGTTGGGAAAATATAACAACTTGCTGACAAGCTAAAAAACAATCGAACTATCGCGTGGAACGACCAAAAGAAAAATTCTAACCATGGAGCGATGGTTAGTTTCTTTTACTATTGGGCAAGGTAACTTTGAATATCCCCTTCAAAAGGATAGAGATCCTGTAATGTGTCTGGAGAATACTAAGACGGAGGATCATATTGTATACGTTTTCCAAGACTTAACGAGCAGGATAATGGCTGTCATAGATGGCGCTATCGGCAGCATGGGATAGTTAATCTATAAACAAATACTCGAAATAACAAGAAACGTTGAAGTTAAGGAACTTCCTAGGAACTTTCTGATGCGTACCAACTAATATAGCTTCTGGCAGAGGAACCCAATATCCCTCGAACTATTCTCTATGAATATATATTGCTCATACTTTTACGGCCCCACTTAGGATAACAGAAGGATAATTTACTGTGTCTAATGCCGATTGGTTAATAAATATGTTATTATGATTTTTCTGGATTGAGGGTTAGATTATTATTAATAGTCTAATGGTATTCCAGCTCAATATTTATGCGGAAAATTCCATCTTCAATAAATTCGGCTAAATTAGATAGGTATAGCTGGACATCGTTAGCATAATGATGTAAATGGCTTTACATATGTACAGTTACTAAAAATACGTCACAGAAAACAAAAATGGACCTAATGTAGATCCCTGAGGAACGCCGGGCGGTACTAAATAAAATATCACTTGATGTAGTCGTGGAATCTGCATCTCAAGTGTGCGAAAATGAATTTCATAGCTTGAAAGCAGAAGTCAAAATTACTAATTAACTTCGAACAAAGAAGTCGATGACGCACAGTGTCAAAGGCCTTATTAGTGAAATCTAGCCGCCGTCAAGGCCAACAAAATATTACTTATATTTTTAATATTAAATAATAGAATTTTGCCAGTCTTCCAAAATCTTTAATCCAACAAATGAGCCTAAAATTTATGACCTCAGTAAATTTCCAGATGCGGTCCTGGAAGTATAAACTTTTTTTAATGCGGCCTTCCATCTACCGAAAGTTGGTTAGCACCGTTTTAGATTTTAGGAAATAAAAGTATATATATACACATTTTTTAAAGGAAAAGGTATCCAAGGCATCTTGAGATTCAATGGCTTGTTATATTTAAATTCAGAGTCAAATCTAATACCAATGTTAAAATAGATATAATATAAAAGACAGTTTTGCCTTTGAGGATTTTAGTCATTTCAAAGATTGCGTCTTTCCAAATCTTACAATTTTGAGCAAATATTTGCCAGTTAATGGGACGTACATCGTCAAACCAAGTGCATACGAGAGCTTCTATGTTTTCGGCTTAACCTTGGGTTTACAATCCAGGAGAACTTAAGTTTATTATCTCTGGACATCTAAGTCTACCAGATTTTGTGCAATTAACCATATTATGAGACTCGAATGGTTTCTGCTTCGGATTCTAGGGCAATGGAGGAGTCTTTGCAATGTCTCTTTATAATAATTTTTTTATGGATTTAAGGAAAAAAATAATGTCAAAAGATTTTTTTGAGCCTTGCTAAATTAAAATTTCTCATCCTTTTAAAGTCTACTCGGCCATAAACATTTTTTCACAAAGTTTATTTTCTTCACTATATTATTCTCTTTCCAATTACGAGTATTTTCCAATTTGAGCCGTTTTAATTTTTACTTTACAATTTTATTTGATATTGTTCAAAGAAATTCAGTATTTTCGAAATCCAACTAAAGATATACTTACACACACAAGTAATTGAATTTCTCAACAGGAGACATATAAAATAGTGAATATTTCATTCCTTCACTTTACTAGAGTACGTTGTAATATTTCGGCAAAACAAAACAAAGGGCGTTCATATTCGTTCCCTTCTTATTAAATATTCTCTGAGCGAACACAATTCAATGACGTTGCATTTCATCCAAATGTATACATAGTCAATATTACCAAAATGAAATTTCCAAATAGGTGAGAGGAAACACGTATCTATCGTAATCCATCCGCATCTGGTAAAAGGTAATCATGACGCTGAAGTCATAAGTTGCCACATGAGACCTTATTATGCTCTAGCCCAGTAGCAACAGAGGCGACATTCTCTGCATTATTGAATTTAATATTGCAAATCATATTTACATATTTCTCTGGCTATCACATGTGTGTCCTCATTGATTTCAGTTGCTGTCTTTCAGGACACACATGGATACCTGATGTGAAATATTGTGATATGAATTATGTACCAGAAAAGCTAAAAGTTCCTTTAAAATTCATGAAGACCAAGACGGAAGATTGTCCCATATAACATTTCATTCTAAACGAATAAGGTCTGAATAAAGTTCACCAGGAAATTGGTGTCCTCCTCGAACCCACTCTACGTAATTACTTGTTAAACCATACGTCGATAGATATTAGCAGGATAGAGTCACATCACCCAGACGGAAGTCAATAATTTTCCCTTCCTGGCAAGTGATATTAACCTCGTCCAATTTAAGGTAAGCACATAATAACAGAAGAAGGAAGAACTAGCAAAACAAATAAAGCCACATAAATTACAAGTAAAATATAGAAAGGGGCGGATGATGTTGCTGTATGTGGAATATCATGCTTTCAGTTGAATAGCGTGATGCTGTTGCTTCTTGTTCTTCTTTAGTTTCATCCTTTCTGTAGTTATTTTTTCTTCTGATAGCAGCTCCTGGGGACATTACTTTGGGCACACTACTTCTAACTTAACAGCAATACAAACAAAACCAACACCATTTACCTCTTCCGTCTGCCTACAACTATAGTGTCACCCTCCCGTTCAACTGTACCCAAACATAGTTACGTCAATCCAACGCCATATTTCTGCACTATGCCCATGCTTCGAAGCTAAAGTCACGTATATTTTATTTATTTAGCAAAATAGATTGGGGTTGGACCGTACCTTATATGATATTCAGTTGCTGTACTAGCCATATGTATGGAAATTTAGATATATAGCGGAGCATAGGAGTGTTTTGAAGAAATCTACCTTTAACCCCCCTTTGGATGTGGCCCTGTACTCATATATGAAAAATACTTCTTTAAACCCTCCTGTATCCAGCTAAAGTAAGGTGTAATGGATGTGAGATGAAAGAAAAAAATTAAGGTAAGAATATCTTTAGGAAGGTTTAGTAGGAAAGGCTAGGAATTTTAAACAACGTCAACAAAATTTGAATAAGGAAATTTGTTCTACTTAAAATAGAGGGGCAAATTCACCTTAGTATATTTTTATTGAAACTAATAAAGTATTTACAAACTTTCCCTTATCTTTGAGGAATTTCATTATTTTATATTTCGAACTATTAGGAGGTATTAACTATTAACTAAAGTCATCTACAGTGCTTTAGTTAAAAAACCTACTACCTAAAAAAAGACGGTGCTTATGATTCACGATAAAGGAAATAAAAGTGTGAGTTAATATGGAAAAATATCTTCTAATGGTATTTTTAATCTTAATGAAAAGGTCAACATTTCTTATTTTAAAAATCAGGCAATCTAGACAGAATAACAGCAAAATAATTAACACGCATTCAGTATAAGCAATCCTAAAAAATTCGTGGTGAAAAATGGTACTATTTCTTTCATAAAAATCTTTTCAATATTTGAAATCATTATTTTGAGTATGTGCATTACGAATGAATGCCTAATTACTGTGTGAATTAGTAAATAAAGTAAGTAAGAAAGATAAATATCTGCTTTGATGATACCACCTAGGCACTGTAGCATTCTTTTTTCCGGGCTGAGCCGCTCGTCTGCAGATTTTCTCCTTTGTTTGTTCAAATTTTACAAAGGGCACAATCTGGATACTGGTGGTCGAGGCAATTCTACTTCTCTCCTCTCCCCTAAAATTTCCCTCCGTCTCCCTATGATGCTGTGTGCATCATAGGGTTGTCCCCAGAGCTTAGGTACTACCTTAAAAAAAGGAGTAACCCACGTCTGTAGCCAAACCGGTTGGTTAAGGCGTAGCTCTGTAGAATTTCTCCTCTGTAAGCACCGGTTCAATTCCTGCAAATGGCACGGTAATTTGTTTGGGTATTTCCTTCCACCTAGGCTATGCTGTGGACATTATTGGGATGTTGCCTGAACTTAGGCAATACCTTAAAAAAGATTGTTCCAAGTTAAACAGGTAATTAGCTAATTTTTTACAAAAGATTTCTCCCTAGCGACTTCACTTAAAATGACTTAAAAAGTAACAAGGAGATTTTTTTTTAACGTGTCAAGAAACATATCAACATTTTCCTTATATATATTTATAGTGCAGACGTGTTTGCAGTAAAGCTGTGTTACTATTTGAGTTATTCGCACAAATTGGAAGGAAGATAATATTCATGAAAAAACGCTCTTCCGATCTCTTGGTCGTTACCCTGTGATGTCCTCTTGAGGAGTTATAAGGATTTTACAGCGTCAAAGGACATAACATTTTTGAACGACATTTTGAGGAGGAGGGCATCTACGAGCAAACGTTGATGACATATCAAAGAATCGATTCGTATACCGCATATCGATTAATTACCGAACACCCTGTATACTGCCACATGGAGCCGAGATATGGAACGATAAGACCTTAAGATGCATAGGAAGCATCTAACCACTGTGCAGACACGGAGTGTCTTCAGGTTGGCCTATGCATATCGCACAGTCTCAGAGGCGGTAGACCTTGTCATCGCGTTAGTTATTTTAATTAGATATCTACCTTCTGATAGAAAGAAAGACCACCTATTTCAAAAAGGCTGAAGTGGGGAGAAGGAAGGTTAATAAAGTAAAAAGGTCACACGCGATGAGTAGATGGCAAGAGATGGAAATGCAATAATAAGGGACGATGGATTGCCAGACTACTATCACAGATTGAACCGCAGATTGGTTAAGTTAGTTACCATCTCAACCAGTTTGTCAGCGGATGGGGGTACTTCCGACACTGTCTACGTAAGATTGTCAGGGCTGACTCACCGAAGTGACCGTATTGCGGAGATGACAGTGATAACGCCGGGTATACGCTCTTTGTCTATAGTCGGTAAGACGATGAGAAAGTAGCTGTGGGGTCAGTGCCGGATCGGTTATCACCAGACAACTAGGAACAAGTGGCCAGGTTTGTGAAGGATATCCCCTGCGCAAAGAACCGAGGGACCACAAGAAGTCCTTCAGTGGGCAGCTAATCAAGAGGCCCAGCTTCAAAGTGATATAGAAAATGATTCCGGGCTGATGTCCCGAGGAAGTTTTACAATCCAGTCTAAGCTGGGAGCCCGACACAGCCTGAGTTTGGGAGTCCGTAAATTGGATTTCCGCCCCAAAAATATAAAAATAAAAATAGCCTCTTTGGAGTCGTAATGTAGTAAATAATATTAAATCTAACAGAATTAGATAGCTTAGTTAGAACAGACAATCGCAGAATGCCTAAGGTTCTCCGGAAAAAATCTCCGAAGGTTGCTGGAAACATGGAAAATCTAGTATACGATGGTTTAAGAATATTGTAGGAGACCGTGTATTGCATTACGTTAACTTAACAGAACGTGCAGAAAGACCTCCAAAGAGATATTGTTGTAGAGGTCGTATGGTATCAAACACCAAACTCTACTATTAACATCAACATATTTTGCTTCTTCTTCATTAAAGCAGCGGTAGAAGAGCCTTACTACAAGCAGTATTTGTTCAATGTTCTAGATTTAAGATTTAAAGCCTTCTTTTGAACATAATCTAACACGGACAATGCCATGCGTTCTATCTCTGCCAAAATACGCAAATTATGGTCAAGTTTAGGCCTTATATGAGACATGTAAATAAGTATTGTGATCCCTAAGATGTTCAAGTTAAGAGAGTTGAAATGCCCATCCCATTGACAAATATTGGCGGCAGGGGATTTTGGATTTGTTTTAAAGAAGTCAGACAACTCTATACTTGCATTACTCTACTGTATACGCGATTTATTCTACCCCTGGCGAGAATTTTAGTAATGTCGTCGATAAATGATCTAATCATGCATACTCTATTGTTATCAGTGGCAATACTGCGGCAATCAATGGGTTCCGTCATCATCTTACATCTGTGAATTAGACTGAAAGTGAGAGAAAAAAATCATTAATAAAAGGTAGGGAGAAAGTGGGAGACAATACAGAACTTTGCGGTACCCCGATATTGGTGTCATAAGAGTTAGAGGTAATACCGTCAAAAGTAACACAGATTGAATGGTCAGGAAGAAAACTATCAATCCAAATGAGAAGGAACTGATTCAGACCGAATGTTGGACGTTTGGCTCAAGGAGCAGAATGCCGAACCACTTTAAAGGCTTTCAAGACAAAAAGGATAAACACTGCCTACTCGCCAAAGTTATCAAAAATATTACCAATATTTGCACAAATAATTCGATGCTTGTATGTTTTCATAAAATCAATTTCTTAGTTACTTTGGCATAACTTTGACAAAGATCCAGTCACGTAGAGTAGAATTTAAAATATAAGGTGAAAAAATAAAGAAGGAAAAATGCAGGTTTGAACACATCAAAGATCCCCTGACAATATTCTGTCTTGTATTATTTCGAGCGAAAATGAGTACTAAAATCAAACTTTTTCTCATTATTTCAGCTCAAATTTAGCTAAACGAGATTTAAAATAAAATTAACTGTGATTGTGATTGCAACTTGTTGCAGTTGGCACCACAGGACTGACGTGACTCTTCCTGGGAGCGGTATGTAATAAAATTATTAAATCAACCATTAAATATTATACTTTTTGGAATTTTATTCCACTGTACAAGTACAGTACTTTTGTACTCATAATTTAGAGATAAAATTAGTCCGAAATAGTTCGGACTAATTGACATTTTATTATTTCAGAAACGAAAAGTACTTCACGTAAAAATTTGATAACCTTCTAATATCAAATAAATATAGTTCAAAACAATTCCAAAATATTTTCTACTATCTCATATTGGTCTCATTACTCGGATCAATTGTAATATAAACAAAATAAAATATACTATTAAATGTAATTACTCTCCATATGCTGGAAAATTAATAGTTTTCTCATATTTTTAGACTTTATTTGATTTCTGATCGCGTTTAAACCAACTATAAATGAACCGTGTCGAAAGCGTGGGAAATAATGAATCAATATTTTCATGACTCCAATAATAATAAAATTACAATAAATTATATTAAACTGTTTCTTAAAGATTTGATTTATTAGGTACTTACTTTGCATGATTAATATACTTTATCAGCCGGGGTCAATGTTGAAGTGCATCATTAGTTCCGGTGGTGATTTATACTAGAAAATACGAAAAATATCATTAAAAGCGATAACTTTTTGGACTACTATTTTTTATATTATTAAATATTATTAAGTGGACTATCTTACGAAAAATTACGATTTTCTATCTACGAATTATGATACCAAGACCATTTTTTTACATAACAATAATCTTTTTTTAAGTAGGATAAGGTAAAACATTGAAAGCGTAGAATATTTTCATGTTTTTTGTAAAGTTTTTTTTTTAAACAGTGCCAGTCAACAACACTAGTCGCCAACTTGTAAAACTTCCTTTCGTTGCTTTTCGTCGAAATTTTTCGACAAAATTATTATATTGGAGTAGTCTATATGTAAATGTATGTAAGTGGTCTTATATTTTACATTTATTTTCATTAATAATGTTTATAATATTAGATAAATATGAACAAAACTAACAAACGAAATGAAATATATTTTTAAATTTTAAATATTCAAAAAATCATAAATGGTCATACCAAATATGTAATTTTATTACTATGTATAACTTAAAAATATTATTGATGGTATTACTGCTTGGTGACTAAAATTTAAAAATTAATTTCTCTTCGTAGAATTATATCAAGGTTTTCATGTCTTTTTTGTAAAAAGCCATGTCAAATGTGATATTGCATAGAGAGTTATTTTGAAGTATTTTTATCAATGTTGGTGGAACAGACACCAATTACAAATTTATGTTACCATGTGTCAATTTTTGGGGAGGAAAAAAATTGTAATTTCATTTTATACTATTCTTGTGGTACAATATTTAAGAAAAATTAATAATAAAAACTTGATATTTGTTTATTTTGATATTTTTGTTTTTTTAAATCCATTTTTTGAGACAAAAGTTGAGTTAAAAAATAGCATAAAAAATAATATTTCAAAATTCATACCAGTTTTTTCATTAAATATAGGTCGTTTTCTTTATTTCTGATAGAAAATAACACGTCATACAAGTCTAAGACTCAATTTAACGTGACCAAGATCGAATTATGCATGACCAAGATCAAAACTGAACTACGCATGACCAAGACCCAGACATCATCTTGCGGAATGACCAAAAGAAAAGTTCTAATCATGGATCGAGAAAGACTCCGATGGTTAGTTTCTTTTACTATTGGGCACAGTAGCTTTAGGTATCACCTCAAGACATCCTCCTGGAGGATGCTACATGCAGACTGTGCCTGGGAGGACGGTAAGACGGCGCAGCATATTGTGTGCGACTGCCCGGCTCTGGCGAGCAAGAGGATGGCTGTCACATGTGGCCCCGTGGGTAACATAGGACAAATAACCTACAAACAGATGCTCGAAATAACAAGAGACGTCGAGGTCAGGGTACTGCCAAGGATCCTTCCAACGCATACCAACTCTTGGTAGAGGGATGAAAAAGGCACCGGAGGCAGAGGTCTGTTTCGACATCCCTCGAACGATCCTATTATTATTAAGACATCATCTACAAAACCAAGACCAAGACTTCCTATGATCTTGGTCTTTGTCTTGGGTTACTCATCATTATTTATCATATTTTTTAGAAGAAACTTTAATGATCTTTTATAAAAAATATTGTTTGATCAAACATTTTATAATATATTTCATCAAAGATTTATATTGAAGGCTTCTATGAGAGAAAATTGTCAACATAAGTGAGCACGGTTGAATTGAAGAAACCCTAAAGAAATTAATTACGGAATATGAAAATTTGGGTTTTTATAACTCCCAGCACTTATCCTATAAGGATAGAAACAAAATGCACGATAAATTTATGGTATATTGCTATAAATTTGCAACAATTTAAGCTTGGGATCATTGCAAACGACATTAAGAAGGAAATTAATGGGCCAATATTTGACAGAAAAAGCAAAAATGAGTCTTTTTTAAATCTTATGGCCGTTTCGCAACAACAAAAACAAGCATCGCTATCGCTAACGTTATCATTATCGTCCGATGCAAAACACGGTATAGTAGAAGCTCAGATTGCTATTACAGATGTAATAGATACTGCACAGAGCGATATTATTTCACGATCCATCCTTTGATCGCATACATATGATACTAACCTTTTATGTAGTGTAATCAAATATTTTATGGTACATTTAATGAAACATATCAATTTCCAAACTCTTTTTCATGTTAATACTGATATAATAGAACTGACATTTGAAATTTTTCTTTTCACATGGTAGCCCTATTTTTGAAAGTCTACTGTTTTCCCCGATATCTTGGCTTTTCAAGATAGAATTAAAAAAACTTAAGTCTATTCTATTGGCATGGACTCTAGCGATACCTAGGATTCAACTTTTAAAAGTCTAATAATGCCTTTTATAAGAGGTCTCATTACAACTTAGCCTAGCCCCATATTGCAATACCACCTGATCGACTTCTTTGATCATTGCTAAGACTTCGATCAAAACCGCCAACAACTACGTATTCACCAAAGAAATACTTGTCTTTCGAATGACTTCACCTCCAGATCTTTTCGCCGCATAGTTATCCATTTAGTTCGGATATTTTCTCCTTTCCACGCAAAACATAGTACATAATTACTTTCAATGGCTTCAAGTAAGAATGGCAAGGCCTCGAGTCAATTCTGTATGATATCCAGTGCATGTTCATATAGAAAGCCTACGTATAAGACCGTATAAACATTTTTTAAGAAATTTACACGTGAAAGCATTAGCTAGGTGGTATAAGTAACAAAAAGATAGAAAAAATCATTCTTTGCCCTTTCACTGCTTTAAGGGCGTCTTTATGTGACCTATACTGCAGTAAAAGCAACACAATATTTTGTCCTTACCCCTCACATACTACTTACGGGATAAAGAAAAACAGAGACTCTAGGTTTGTATTTCCACACGTTCTTAAATAGTCCGGCCTGAACTTTTTAACCCAAATTTCTACAGAATTCTTTAAGAGCGATATTATATAATTTTGTTCCCAGTGACTATCAAGCACAAAACAATCTGAAAAGCAAAACAAAAGTTCCCAATTCAAAAAGAGCCTGAGAAAATAGAGGCAATATTCCCAAGAGAAATTTTACTTCAGAGTAAAGCCAAACCACTAATAAATTATTAAATAGACAGAAGGAGCTTTGAGGACAGAGAGGAGATTGGGAATTTACAATTTTTGCCCTGATTTTACTCTGCAATGTGTCTTACAGGTAAGAATTTCGTCAGCAGAATTACCTCATCCACTGATGTCAAATAAAAATGCAAGATTAAATCACACACCTGCACAGCAGTAGATAATTTAAATGAACAAATTAGAAAAGTTGATGATAATTTTTTAAAATAGTTGTAGAATTATATATGTATATATATGTATAGATATTTCCTTTACTACTTCTGTAGCTTGTTTATGTAATTTCATATGAAAAAATTCTTTATTCGATAATGTCAAATAAATTCACTATTTCCAACTATACTGTAGTTAAGTTTACTCGTCAAAATGACGTCAAAGTGACGTCAAACTGAACATTTGGGTAGAGATTTTCTTTATGTGATAGTTACAGAAACGAGATGCTGGAACCGAACCGAACAACTCTAAGTTTACTATTTTATTTCGTCACTGACATTGCAAAAGCATTTACGATTTCAATAAAATTTCTAATGCCATCAGACGTTGAAAACTATACACAAAGTTTACTAATATTGCTGCAATTCATTTTTCATTAAAACTGAGTTGCCAGAGTGAGGAAAACTGTGCTTGAATTAATATTTACTACGTAGAAGTTCCGTAGGATTTAAACTTGATTTTCTCTGATTTCGTTTATTTATTTATAAGTGACTCATCGCATAGAAAACTAAATTTTCTCAATATCTAGTGGTATACAGAAAAAACCAGAAAACACACCCGCAATAAATTGTGACGCAGCTGATTGAGGCGTACGACTGGAAATTTTGTTCTCTGTGGAAACGGGTTGAATTCCCGCAAAATGAGCGTAGATTTATCTGGAAACCAGTAGGTGAAACAATTCTATTGAATTGTACTTACGAAACCACTAGAATGTTGCACCGTAAACACTTCTTGCCAAAAATTGTGTGGCTTACTTGCAACATTTGTCAGGTTAAAATTACCAATCACCAAAAATGGGTGTTCTGTGCATATAATTAAAAATATGAATTTTATAGATCATTAGTTTTTCTTGTAAACTATAATATATTGTGAAATCACAGGATAACGACAAAGGATTCATTAGAAAGAGAACAATATAAATTCTTGGTCATGTGAGTTTTTTGATCAAAATTGACGATAAAATAAAGGTTTTTCAGTATTGACTTTGAATAACTTTCCAAGGACACAACCGATGACGACAAGTAAGAAAAGCTGCAAATATTCTCCTTCAAATGAGTCCTTAGCCGTTATCCTGTGATATCTTTGTGAGGAGTTATAGAGATTTTATAAGGTGCATCTCTGCTAAAGGACGTAAAATCTTTCGATGCCATTTTTAAGGGGGAGGAAGTGTTTTTAGGAAGGGAGGTATCCGAACAAACGTTGATCAGGGCACTTCAGGAAATCACACAAATCAATTAATCGATATACGGTCACCCCGTATATTAGACCTTAATGCGGTATTAAATGAGGCAAATAAATACCAGCTACCATTCTGTTAAATATTTGCTTCCATATTTCTTACTGGTTCTTTTTACAGCTTCCTTTAAATGCAGATGAGTACTGTTGTCTTAAATATACTCTATAAAACTCTAACTTTGCTAAACTTGGTGCGAATTTTGGCTTTTCCAACTCTGCTGTAGTTTTTTGGCAGATCGTAGTCACCGGGTCAAGGTGGATTGCCAAACCTAGTATTCGCTTGTGGTGTGCCGGGGCGTCCCTCAAGCTTCTGTACTTGGCCCTTTGTTATTCTCCATGTTTAATAATGATCCTTCTGAAGTGCTCTTAAAGTCTGTATCCGTATATATGCAGATGATGTGCAGGTATATATCAGCAGACCTTTGGGTTTGATTGAGGACGGTATGGTATGTTTGAATGATGAGCTGCAGCGGATTCAGGATTGGGCCAATTTAAATGAACTAACGCTCAATCCTGGAAAATGTGTTAGTATGGTAATTTATAGGAATAATTTAGATTTAACCGGGATTAAATTTAATAAGACATTTTCTTGCTGTGATTATATATCCAATGTTATCAGTAATGTTTATTGTGGCCTTCGTTTGTTGCCCTACAGCATGCGTCTCAGACTTGCGAAGGCTCTCATTTTACCTCATTTTTTGTTTGGCAGTTTGGTTTATTCTTGGCTCGACTCTAATTGCCACAGAAAGCTGACAGTTGCATTCAATGATACTATTCGTTTTATCGATAGACTATGTCGTTATGACCACATTAGATGCGTTTGACTGGTTGCATTTGAAATGTAGAAAAAGTGTTTTTATAATAAAGCGATTCCATAATCATAAAATAATGTGCTTTACCGATAATAATATGGTCTATTTATGTGTATCCTTCTATCGGATGCCTCCATATTGAGAAGAGTCAACAACTGAGAAGTTACCAACTTCTTGTCTATTACTATTTGTTAATAATTAAAATTGTTGATTGCAATGACTGATCAGAGGTATTTTTTCCATCTATCTGTCAGTTAAATTCTCAGGAATTGTGTCTGTAATACAAAAGATTATATTTTTATGCGTATTTTCTCTTGCAGAATTTGACCAATATCATAATATTGAGGCAGTAAAAAAGCCTATGTAAAACTTATGATACATACCATAAACTGAATAAAATGTTGTATAGTTTTTGCAATCTTTCCGAATGGTTGTCGTAGAAACTTTTTGTAATTTATGTCCAAATATTATTGATGCAAAAGTACACTTGTCACATTCTTCCTTTTATTGTATATTTCTTGTATTATTTGCTTCAATTGATCTATTTTTTATAGTAAAAAGCAAAATAGCTTTTCAAATTTTCGATCGTTTATTATATTGTATTATTTTAATTCTACTATCAAAAATTATTTTTGATAAGATCCTATGACCTTACTCTCTTAGTACTGTGAATACATTACTATTAGTAAATCTACATGTCAGTATTTTCAGTGCTGGTTTCAGTATCACGATCATCGTACATCAGCGTATACATATAAACGTTTAATTATTAAATTATACAAAAGATATAGTCTTCAATATTTAAGGTTTATTAGAATTTTATCTCTTTCATAAATGAATACACAATGCCATTTAGTATCGTTTTTTTTAGACTAAGGTATAAAAAAACATAAAGTTGAAAATTTCAAAATATATAAATTTACTTCCTTATTCAATAATTCACTAAAAAATATGATACTTGACCAGGCTATAAATTTCCTGATTTATCTTATATACTTTCCTAATTATGACATAAACCGGAGTATAAATATAATTAAAACAC
>QYTT01076527.1:0-12264 GCA_006980735.1 Dasypogon diadema
CTTTTTCTAGCCAGTGTACATATTAGTACTGGGAGTGACGCTGTGCTTCAAACTTTGTTACATTTCTTAGCTTATTTGGAATTTTAAATTTCAGAAATCAGGAACAAATTTACAATTTAAATTCGACAACTTTCTTTTCAATCTGTTTTGTTTTTGTTACAATCCATCCAATTTCTTCGAGAATCAAAATAAATTTCTAGATCAAGTTACGAAACAGTTGAGCTCCTCACCTGCAGTTATGGATTTCAGTGGGTGAAGTAAGCTAACGATGTATCATAAAATTCAGAGGGAAAAGATTTTGTCATTTTTTTGCTGCCAAACCTGGCATCTTTGCATCAGATTGGTGACTCTCGCTGCGAAATAAATAAATAACAATTATAATTAAAAACAATAAACGGCATTAGCTTTAAAGCTCCAGAGAATATGAAAGAAGATGTAAATGTAATGTAACTCTTTGAATATACGAAAGTTAAAAATTGAGAAAATCGAATTATGCTGCGAGTCGACCTTAGACCTTAATTTAAAAAAATAAAGAAGGCATAAATTTTAATTAAATTTTATTGTGCTTCAAATTGCAATTTAAGCTTGTCATTACAAGCGTCAACTTGTAACTAATATTCAATGAATAAAAATTAACTGGAATGTAAAAATCAATATTTGATTTATATACACTGGGTTTACTTGTTTTGTCACACCACTCGTTCAATAAATGGTTGTTGATATAAGCGATTAACTTCTATATTGCAACGGTAGTAAAATTAAAACTATTTTGATTTTATTCAATCGTCCGAGGATCCACCCCACTTCCGGCTCTGTAAACTCATCAGGCAGTCAGAAGTAACATAAAATCAGGGTATTTCTCTTTGATCCTTACTTTCCAGCTACTGAGACTTTTCCGTATTTGGCTCACTGAATAGCCGCAGAAAGGTGACTATGTTGTGTGAGGCCAGTTGCTTATTATTAGTTGCAAATTTCGATTTTGAAGTTGAAAAAGATGAATGCCCCCCGCTCCGCCTGACTGTTCAGTAGCATAATTATTTTTGCACCACGATCACGTGTACCCGCAGCTCTATACCATGAATTTCTGCTTGAAAAATTAATCTTTCGAAAATCATGTCGGCAGTGTGAGTACTTGGCACGGCAGCTTTAGATATTACCGAAAGAATTGAACCCTAAGGGATGATAGATACAGCTGTGGCTAGCCCTAGACAATACTGAGATGGCGGAGTGCATTGTATGTGTCTGACCGGCCTTGGCGAGCAGGGGGATGATAAATGACAATTTTCTAAGCTGAATTATAAACGGATAACTCTCCCTTATCAAATTCGTAACAACTTCCGAAGTTATTCAAAATGAAAGAAAATTCGTCGACTACTCTTTGTGGGTGTCTGTGGCAGGCAAGTCAATCGCCACACTGACGATGATCTAATTAACTTGCTGTGATCAACATTTCCTCATTTCACAGAAGGAAAGGTTTCTGTTTATGTGGACATTTTCCAAGTGTAATTTCTAAAGCTTTGGAATTGCTTTCATCCAGCATGTGCTTCCATCTTTTATTCATTATACTTTTGGGGCAACTTTAATTTCCTTGTTTTAATTTAAATTGTCGACTTTGTAGGGTCACCTTGAATGGCAAGTCAAAATTGTGTATTCTCGGGATGACATCTAATTAGGAATTAGACAAGACACAGATTCTTTTTCAAATTCTTTAAGTTCAGCGTTAGAAGAGGCATCCTTTGCAGTGTGATGGCACCTAGTGCAGCCTTCCGATTTGCATGGAGATATAATGATCTCTTACGCTCTTTGTGATGTGTTTATCTACTACTTTCTTCGTAGTTTTGAATATGAAGGTTCGACAGTAGACCACCCTTCATCTTCTGGTATGAATATCACCCCACATCTCTCCACACTTGGGTATATACGATCGTAGTTAGTGGTAAAAGGTGCAATTTTAATTTTATTTTTAGCACTAAAGGCGACTTACGTTTAAAAACAAAAAAAGATGGTTGAAGCTTGATGTTTCTACCTTTACTTATATGGAGAAAATACGAGTAAGCTATCAAATTCAAACGGAACCCCGCAAAAACTACTATAGCCTATCATCCATACCAGCCTGCAGGCAAATTAAAAAGTAGGATATTTTTATATAAAACTAAAAACATTAAAGATGAAACCTCAGCATGTATGTCAATATTAATATAATAAAATTACTTTGTATTACATAAAACTTGCAAAGAGTGGGATTAAAATTGATGTCTGTAACACTCTCGTTTCTAGTACTCCTCAAAAGAAGGAGGATTTTCCAAGGAACTACAGCGGAAAGTTTTCCATTCTCTGGAGAATACTGCTATGTCTATATCACAGATATAACCAGAGGTGTACCTGAAGACGAATGTCCCAAACGTGACAAAACTTCAACTACGAAAGCTACTATTTCGTATGGAGGAAGGCAAAACTGCAAGTAGTGGGTGGATGAAATAGCTGAGATAGAGTATTTGTCTGACGTTCGCCTCCGGAAAGGTGTTATGTCGCGCTGTATCTTCCTAGCTCACGGTCCAAGTTTAATGAAATAAGTTTTAGCACATAGAGGCGTTTTTTTATCTTGTTTCACATGAATAGTTGCGTGGGTTTGCGTTTAGGACCAACTATTATTGAAGTATAAAAGAGGAAGATGTAAAACAGCACCTGGAATTTTTCTAAGAGCTGGACGAGAACGGTGGTGGTGTTCCGCCACGTCTACTTTTCAAATTTTTCCTGATATAAGTGATGTGGAATTTATCGTGCACATTATTTAGAGGAATTAGTCTGAGAAGTCCAAAACACTTTTTGTAGTTAAGCTCCACATAATAAGAGGTGCTCATCTTCACATTAAGAAAGTTATGTGGGTGTACAGCTTATCTATGTTCACACATTTCTTGTTTCTTTTTTTATTCGTCAGCCTCATGCATGATTCAGCTTAAGGGCATTAGTCTAAGGAGATTTACCAGGATTTAAATTTCCTCACCGTTTACTTTGATTCTTTTCTTCACGCAGAAAGGACTAGTTTTACTTCTTTTAAAAATTATTTATGACTTCTTCCTGTTCTATGATAAAGAAGAATATAAACAAATTTTCGTGTACCTCCAAATTAGTAACAAAGGCCATGATGTAGAAATTCGAATCAAATTCTGAAAATACTTCAAAAATACTGACGTTCTCCTTCCCTTTTGATATATATTCCAGAGAATAACCCAAAATAATTTAGCCTCAAAAATTGTGCAGCTAGGGTAAGTGCACCACTCACCAGTAATGGGACACAACTCAGGCAAATATCGGGATCAATAAAATTGGGACTCCAGTCGTTATCAGAATGTCTGGTAATTGGTGTCTGTCCGATAACTAGTGCACTTGCCCTATGCAACAACTCTTTTAATTTATAAAAATCACGTGGAGCTCATAATTCAGAAAAGAACGGTTTTTTATGCAGTACATGACTTCTGCTTCAGGATGAAAGGAACGATGACCGCAAGCTCATATACGATTTTAAAGGGAATCGGAATAGAGGCTTCCTTCATCAGAGCAGCAGCAGTGTCATAGTAGGGAGTGGTAAAGGAGGTAAATGTGAATGAACGACATTAATCGAGTTAAGGGGAGGTTTACTCGAAATTGACCAAAAATGACGTAAAGTTTGGAAGTGGAAAAGAAAATACATATGAACTATTTGTTTGGGGATAAAAATTAAATGTATTTTAAACTATATTTCAATGTTTTTTTTAATGGCCGATAGAATTTCAATAATAACCAGTTTTGCATGTTAAAATTGTTGTTATTGAAGTTTATTTGGATGTATTTCAACTTGAAAAAGTTGTCATTTATTTGAAATAGTTGACGCTGATTTTGAACGTATAGGCTTAACTTTTATTTTATAACTTAACCTCGTCTTCGAGATATGGAGGTAATCTCTGCAGGATAAGCTTACACTACTCACAGGAAGGGCTAGAAATTTCATTATAATGAGGAAAATACCAACAAAGTAATTAAAAAGCAATAATATTACGTCAATGTTCCAAAGTAGCGATACCTACTGTTAACAGTAAGCTTAAAAAACTTGCCATATATATGTCTCTGTACAACTATGCTATGTTAGGTAACTTTTGAGGCAAGCGTTGGATCTAATAAAATGAACTATTTCGTATATCACTGAAAAAAGCCCAAGCGTATTTTTAATAGTAGAAGAATTGCGGCCAGAAACTCATAGTAAATGACTCCTTTCCAATCCCACCAGACACACAGTAACTCTTTCTTGGCATTAATGTTCGTTTTGTTGAGGCTGGCCTGGATCAACCCATGCTTTTCTGCGTTTAAGATTGTCGCACAAAATCCACTTTTCATTACCTGTAATGATTTTGTGCAAAAATTTTTTCTTTTGTACCGAGAAAGCAAATTCATGCAGATGTCAACTCTTCGGTTTTTGTTTTCTTCCGTTAGTTTATGAGGAACCCATTTTCCCACCTTCTGTATCATTCACATTGCATGCAATCGAAATGAAATTGCTTGGTGAGTAACTCCTAACTGTTCTGCAAGCTCTTCTTGAGTTTGTCATGTTCTTCATCTTTAAATTTGTTTACTACACCTGGACGTGGATCGGCCTCAAGACTAAAATTTCCATCATGAAATCTTGCAAACCACTTTTTTACTGTTGAATGACTCACAGAACGTTCTCCCATAATCGAAGTAATCAATTCCATAGTTGAGCATAAAATTGATACACGCGGAATGACAGCTTGTTAACGACTGAAATTTATGTTATAAAAGTAGCAATTACTAAGCTACATATATCCAAAATGGCGGTCGAATTGAATGCGTTCAAGATTTACAATTTGTAATAAAAGTATAAACTATGGGTGAAATTACCTACAAGAAATGTTTATTATGAATTTTAAATTTTTAAAGTCGAAGCCATTATTCCAATGCGCTTGATTTTGAATTAAACACCTAATCCTAAGGTTAACACTAAATTCTAGATCTATAACTTCGAGGTACCAGGAGATCTAGAGCTCCTGCCCACATATATCTTTCCTCAACTGATAAACACGGTCTAAGGTTATCCAGAAAAGGAAAATTGCATGTCCGGACTAGTCTTTTCTAAAATTTAGAGTGTCAAAGTACCACAAAATTGACTGATAAATCTTTTCAAAACCCGTTCCAGAGTTCATAAAATTTTATATCATATATTTTTAATTTCTGCGCGATAATTTGTTCTAATTCCCTTAATTTTTCCAACACTATTTCACCTTTTGCGATAGATTCTCCCCAGGATTCTCATAAGCAGCAAATTTAAAATTTTTATTCTACAAACACTCGCTATGCCTTGCAGTTCATGAACTCTGCAATAAATTCCCAGGAACACATTCTAAAGTCACTCATTTTTGGTCTTTGCCAGCACTAAATACAATATTATTATTGACATCAACAGTTGATGACCACATGATATCATGATAAGGTACACGAACATTGAAGAAGTCAAGCAGCTCTTGGCTTTCAGCAATGTGTCAATTTTTATACAACAAAATTTATGGCAAGCATAGGCGTTCAATTTCAATATTTCAATGGGTAATTCAAGAAAAATTGACATTGACGCTTTATCATGAATGGGGCCCTTAGACAAATTACTCGCAGCAATTGAAGTGCCCCACCTTAGTCCACGTCGTCCATTTAACTTTTTATTGTTTAGATTGACCTATGTCTGACATCCTTTTCAGAATGTCCTGTTGCTGCTGATACTAGAACTGGTAAAGGCGCATATTTCGTATCTGCAGTTCGGAGATTTGAATTCGGCAAAGAACATCGATTAAATAAATACCAATTTCCTCTTTTCTTGAATTCTCAGATATGCGTTATAGGATACAATCCTCTGTATACAAAAGTAAAGTTACGTCAAAGTGTTGTAAATTTTATTAAAATGTTTACGAACAATTCAGAAATGTCAACATTTCCAAAATGTGCCACATATCTTAGAGCTATTTATTTATTTACTAAGTTAAATAGAGAACAGAGGAAATCAGTGGCTCCGTGTGGCTTGGAATATGAATTTTCCCATTCCAATTTATCGAACCAAAACGAAGAGGATTCTTATGAACAGATTGAGGCTTTTGAGAAATCAAATATTAACTGTGGGCTTAAGTAATCGATTCGTATGGTTTCCCCGGAAACTTATTCCCACAAAAGGAATAGGCATCTGAATAAGTTCACTGCGAAACTGTTTCTCAAATAAGGGCTGGCGTTTTGTTTGATTGGAGCTTATTCTACTTCAATCCATTTGAATTTTTGACAGAAATTAAATTTGAATAAACCACTTAAAGTCACTTAAGTCCAACTACACTTTCGCCACGTGGACAAGTTCCTGAATCTGACATTTTCGCAGTCTATTATTGTCAAAAAATGTTGCGCTTAGTCAAAATCAAATCAAAATATCCTTCAGATTGGGGGGGGGGCTAACCGCCAAGCAGTGCAAGTGATTGCTAAGAAGCGAATCAAATCAGAACATGTACTGTTTAATGGCGTGTCATAAAACGTGGGACTCGCCGTTTACGTGGAAAATGTAAGCATATAAAGGACATGTCTCTGCGCTGGGATCCCAAGCTGGCAGATGGTGCCATAAAATTCCGTTTATTTCTGCCTACTGTGAGTTGTGAGCTCTTGACCATGGCGATGATAATGCATAAAACCCGTTCTAGGTACATTGAATCATCACCGACGACTTGTAGTCCCTCTTATCCCAGTAATAATTCATCCCACAGGAAGACTGCGGGAGTTCATTTGTCCAAGTGCTAGTAGAACTCCTCTTCATTAAGGGTAGATGGAGTAAATCGAGATGTGTTTCCTAATAGTTTTATAAGATTTACGAGAATCTGTTTGATAAGCATTTGTTACTTCCAAATGGTTAAGGTTTAAGCTGTTTGGAATAATAACACCCCCAAGCGCTGGGATGTGTGAAATACCTTTCTTAGATATCACGTAACCTTTCGCCATGTGCTGGGAAATATCTGTAATTCTGGACTTGTCCAAAGGAAGTCATGTTTCGGGTGGAATATGTGATCTGAATTTTTTTACTCAACATTTATTTTCCCGAGATTGTAATAATCGAATGAAGGGTTCTAATGCAAGCTACGTGTGTTGCTTTCTTCTTCACTGATTCCTTCATGTAAATTGTAAATCATTGCGGTTAAGGGAATCTAGCTAAAGATTTTTTCCTCTCTCTTCATTGACAATTTAACAGCCAATTGGTGTTTGCGGGCTTCAAAAGATCGATTATAGCCAAATGTCTCAAAAGTATTCCTGCCAAGCCAAACCCTTCTAAAAGATTTCCACTAGAAAGAAGATTATCAGATAATAACAATCACTGCCTTCTTACCGGTACAGTAGCGTATCTCGAGTGGTGTTAAAAAAAGCATCAATTTGAAATCCATCCATCCATCTTGGAAGGATGGTCAAAATTGGATACTACGAAACTCATTTGCATGATTTGATTTTATTGGTGGTGAAGTTATATTCCGAGATCAGGCCAGTTTTTTAATAAAAATATTACTCCCAGATTTTTAATAGATTCGTTACAGGGGATCACAGTTCCATTTAGCACAACATGAAGATGATGATCTTCCAGCGTTAAGAAGAAGCCCGTTAAGTCGGGGGCCAGATCTTCTTTAAGTCTTCTAGAAGTACATAGCTTAGTAAAATCCTCGACCATGCGTGACGTAAAAAGTAGTAAAAATAGTTCAATGAGGCTATCCCAAAAAGGACGGAAAAGGATATCCCACGGAAATCAATGAACGTTATAACCTGGAGTAAAAGAGAGCATTCGACACTGTTTGAAATGGAAAGTTTTTTAAGGTATTGCCCAAGCTTCATTTCATGGAAAAGGAAATTGGGAAATTTTAACCTAACAAATGTCGCAAAGAAGCCATAATTTTTGGCATAAAATTTCTACTATGGAAGATCCCGGTGGATTCGCAAATACAATTCTCGTCAGTAGAATTACCTCAACTACTGATATTCAGAAAAATTACCGCGCCATTTGTTGAGGTCGAACCCACGTCCGCAGAGGAGAAGATCTACAGACGTACGCCACAGCTCGCTCGCCACCGCAGTCGAAATCATACACTTGACAGTGAAATTCAGTTTTTGTCAGGCTTATGTCATGTGGAAAGCAAAAGAAGGTATGACTAAATACGACTTTTGGAAGGAAAAACAAATGGACAGAAAAGGAATCAAATCGGCAGTGCAGGAATAATGAAGGTTGGTACTAGCTACTATGTATGTTTGAGATGGAGATAGTAAAACCTTTAAAGGCATATTCGATGATCATCAGTCGTATGAAGAGGTCATCTCAGCGGAGAGACTAGAACTCCGCAGAAATATGTAGAGTATAGCGTAGGCTACTACACCGGTTTGCAAGACTTGTAAATATTAGTAGGATAAAACCAAGAAAGGGTTAAACAAAGAAAGTTAGTTTATTAATATTAACACTTAATCAAAGGATCGCAAGACTGAAAAAGGGTGCTTGCTATGGAAAGCAAAATCAACTATTAAACGCAAAAGCTTTTAATGAGCGCCATTTTTTCTCCGTAGCAGACTTAAATAACTCGACTTAATATCTCGCTTATTTAAAAGAGAATAAAAAAGAAATCTGGCGAAAATTTGGACTTCTATTAGAAACTGCACAAAATCACAAAAAATAAATTTTCCAAAATTTTGACCAAATATTCCCTACTTTGCGGATAATATCAACCCAATGGTCTTATATTTTTGACTCTGCTGTATGTGACCTCACATTTCTCCGGTATTTTGTAATAAATTGATCTGAAAAAATTCTGAAGCACAACCGCAAGAATAGATCTTTATTCAGGAAACGAATCATCTTCCTATCTCTATAATTTCTATCTAAATAAATCCCAAAAAATTGTTTGGCCTACAAGACTAGGATCGGTCCTTAAGATAAAAAGAAAAGACGTCGTGTGTACCGTTGGCGGTGCACACTTAAAATCTCTCTCAGGACAAATTGCATTTTAACGCGTAACTCTCTCGCAAAGAAATGCTCCCGTGTAAATTACCTGAAAAGGAAATTTCAACTACCATCCGAATCCGACCGATAACCTGCCAGTCGGAAGTATATAATGTGCTCTCTAAAAACGAGTGCCATATTTAGTTATAAAAGCAACCTTTTACGTTCTGACGTTAGCTTTTACAACAAGTTTTGGGGTTATTTGCTTGTTCTCTGTTAATTCATATCAAGTACAGAACCGGATGTTCACCACAGTCCCTACAATGTAACAATCTGCCCCTATTCAGACACTTTTCCTCATGAGATGTATTCCTAGTAAGAGAGAGGGATTTGAATTCCAATTTCGGGTGATGTTCATTCAAGTGAATTCACATGTGATAAAAGTGAACGCCTTCATTCATGTTATGGTTAAGATGGCAAGCAAGATTGTTCCCTGTTTCCTGAATTCAAAGCCCCAGCAACACGAACAGAAACAAAGGCGAAGTCCAGAAGTCTCTTAAAGTCTTTGAAACTTTTTGGCAGAAATAGGGGAATTGCTTATGATTCAAGGAGCACGTTTTTTACTTTTATATGGAGCGTGCCATTCATGTCTTATTTGCTTGAGCAAATAAAACTGTCATTGTTAACATAAGTGAAATTAATGCGGTCAAATTCCTTTGGCATAACTTTAAGAAAAGGAAGACACATATCTCGTTACCACTGTCAGAACCCAATTAGTCCATAGTGGGCAGAATATGACAAAAACGCCCTTCAACATTTTCCTCTGTTTATGTGCACAGTTCTTGCTAAATTATTGTTGCTCCGATGAAATTAATTCACGTATATGTAATAGGATATATAATCCTAGAGAGGAGTTTGGGAATTAAAACCCAACAAATGTTGCAAGTTAATCCACAACTTTTGGATTGAATGTTATTATCCTGTACTAGAATATTGTTTTTCGCTCGCATTCGTAACTAACTTTTTTTGCAACTTTTTTTGGAGAACACTATGTGGCGAGAAGAGGTGCCACGAAGCAATTTAAAAAATAATTTCCTTCTTTAAGAAAAATTTTACGTTGTTTTCGCGTGAATATTCAGTCCTGATTGTTTTTAGGTGTTATTATGCGAAAATTGACGGCCGATGCTCTTCCTTACTTTACGTGTCTGCTGATGTTCCTCAGGGTTCGCTTATAGCGCCGTTTCTATTCTTCGTGTTTACTAATGACCCACATATTGTTATGAAATTCATATGTACGCTTACGATGTTCAAATCTGAATTCAAAGACCCTTGGAACTTGAGGATTTGTTAGCGATTGCACCGTGTTCTGAATTAAACTAACCAAAAACTTGAAAAATGTAATAATATCGTCGTATCCAAAAATAATTTAGATCCTTCGTCTTTTCCGATAGTAATGCTTGATAATAATAACATTTCTCCCTTTTCGTCAGCAAGATAAAAAAAGGGGTTTAACATTTTTTTTATTTAATGTAAATCTAAAGCCTTGCAGTCAGGAACAATGTTAAATTTGATACCTAGCCAACGTATCGGGGTCATATGAGTAATATTTTGATTTGAGCTTTTTTAGAAAATAAAAAGACTGGTTAAAGCAGCCTATATCCTGTTCTTGCAATAAAACTGCACTTGCATCGTCGCGCAGCTCAGTTTTCGCATTTTGGGAGTAAATACACTACTTAATAGCCGTGAAACATATTTTTTATTTCATAACTTATCCAGGTGGTCTTAATATTATTAAAAATATTTTTATGGCTACATTAACTAGACCCTTAGACAGATTACTTAGGCAGATTACTGCTCTTGCCCTTCTTACAACTATTAGCTAAGCCATTTCTTTCAACACGCGTATCCGAAAAAATACCGCTCTTAACTTGAAAAAAGTCAGGCTTGATCCAATCGACTATAGTGGGAAGAGACATCCGCATGCGGCTAACGCTGCGGTTCGAGATTATGGCGTGGATTAAACAAACAAAAAATCTGCCCATCATCCTCAGTCCATAATCAAACGATTTCATGTCAAGATAGATTCGGAAAAAGGAGGATAAAAGCGCGATGAAAGCGGAAATATGGTGACACCTACCGATGCAGAGATCTTCTTCCTTAAATGAAAAGGGATTTTGTGAAGTACCCATGTTCGTCTATGACTACATTTGGCCCTACAATCCCTATAATCTAGTCGTCGTATAAATTCGAGAATGGCAGCAGGGTCGGACGGACAATAAGGAATGAAACTTCCAACGTGAGAAACACGAAACGATTAAATCCAATCCGTGAAAAAACTGGAAAAAATAGGACATTGTTTCTACTTAACAACTCACAACTTTTGAAGGGAAGGAATAACGAGAGCATTTTTATTAAAAGCTTAAATTCTCCCTGTAATTTCATATCCTATTCATTCAGACCGGGTGATCTGGGACCAAGCTGCATCCTATCTCTTCCTCGAATTAGAAATTCGTTGTTTTTATTCATAAAATCACAATCAAATGCATTGTTGATTTAGGCTCCTAAAATAGCAATATTCTGTGATCCTGGTTCAATTAAAAATATGTATAAAAAATTAATATTATTACAATTCCCACAAAGGAATCAAAGGAAGACACATTTTATAACCAACAGACCTTGCTGCCTGACGTTATGAAAGCTTACTTAGATAGAAAAGATACATAGTTGTCTTAAGGTTTCTCAAGAGTCCGTCCTTCAAAGCTCTTAAATAAAATGCAAACACAAAGGCCTCATGCTCATTACTCAGTGAAATTAGTCTCATCTATTTCCGTCCGTACTAATGCAATCTACTCAGTCAATTTGATTGGCTGAGTACCGAGGACAATGAAAACAAAGTATGATTGAGATTACTCGGCCAGGACCCAGAAAAGTATCTGTTTTCGGTCTACAAAAACTTAATGTGTGGATGTTTATCCGCACTTAAAGATACCGAAAATTCCTGTAAACATTACATATCCCAGCCAACGCTGGTTTTTGAGTAAAATTGAACAAATCCGCGGTTTATGTAAAGGGAAAATTGAATCTAAAGATCTCTTTGCTGTGCCTTGAGACGATTTAGTAAGATATCAAATCCCTGGCAAGCATTAGCACAACTTTCTGCGGTTAAGCACAGCGGTTTCTCGTGAAGCTTACATTCCCAGGATCTTTAGCAGACATTTTTTGCATGTTTGTGCGATGCATAAAACTTTCTCTCAATTTCTCCAACTTCTTGGCAAGAAGTCAAA
>QYTT01076542.1:0-13385 GCA_006980735.1 Dasypogon diadema
GATCCACTGTGTCAAATGCTTTGGAAAAGTCTAATAAGACAAGAACGGTAGCTCTGTCAACGTCAGCATAATTTCGAATATCCTCAGACAGTTTAAGTAGTGCTGTTAGGGTACTATACCCTTTCCGGAAACCATGCTGGCTTGGTGAAAATAATTTATACCTATTTAGAATCAAAATTATCTGATTGTTGATTAATCTCTCAATTACTTTAGATAGAAATGGCAAAATACTTACTGGTCTGAAGTCAGATTCGTGCTTAGGAGCACGACATTTGTTGACGGGAACAATCTACTTCAGATATAGACTTAAAATAAAATGTTTCACGGACGTTCCTCCGCATGCAGGTTGACACCCCCGGAGAAGGACGATTTGGCAATGTCACAAAGAAGGTATTCAGCTCATCAGTACCAAAGCCAACCGGGGGTGTTTTCGGGACTATACCATCCTTTCTAGATTGAGCCCACAGGCTTTTTGGGTTAGAAACTTTTAGCAGAGTATAATATTGATGTTTTTTAGCAACAGCAATGGCAGAGTTAAACAAGTTACGCTGTCGAACAAACAATTGTCGATTCTCAGGCGTTCTACTCCTTTTCCACTTTCTTTATTTCTCAATTCACTAATGATATTAGATATATTAAAGGAATAATGTAGTCTCTGACGCACTATCTAGAGCCTACGTTGACTCCATCGGTCACTCTCCTAAGATAGACTTCGCGACCCTAAAAAAGGAGCAGGACGAAGATGATGAATTAATAGATATTATTGAAAATTTAAATAAAAAGCAAAACAACTCTTCATTTTCATTGAAAAAGGTTCGGATTCCCCTCGAAGATTTAGAAATCTGGTGCGAGGTCTCCACAGGCATAATTGAACCTTACGTCCCACAGACTCTTAGACGTACGATCTTCGACACCATCCATGGGTTATTACACCCTGGCATTAAGTCTACGAGGAAGCTAATTACCGCAAAATATTTCTGGCCTTCAATCAATAAAGAAGTAAATTGGTGGTCTAAAACATGCATTGCGTGCCAAAAGGCAAAAGTACATCACCATATATTGAGCCCTCATGGCAGTTTCAACGTTCCCACAGGTAGATTCGAGCATATCTTGATATAGTTGGACCGCTACCACCTTCACAAGGATTCATGTATATTCTAACCATGAAAGATAGGTACTCACACTGGCCAGAAGCAATCGCCTTAAAAAACATTCACGCAGACAATGTTTGCAAAGCCTTTGTACAAAACAGCGACCAAGGTACACAATTCCAATCGAAGCTTTTTGAAGAACTATCGGAAATATTAGACTTAGACTTAGACTTAGACTAAGGCGGGGCTGAAATAGCCTATGTACTGCGGCCACCAGTTGGCCTATTGTGCTATCGGAAATATTAGGTAATAATCGCATTAGGACAACAACGTATCATCCCCAGTCCAATGGGGAAGTAGAACGCTTTCACAGACAACTTAAAGCTGTTATCCGAGCGTTACCTCACCCTAAAGATTGGTATAAAAACTTACCCTGGATTCTTTTAGGCATACGCTCAGCTTTAATAGAGGATATAGACTTGTCACCAGCACATTTGTTATTTGGTCAACCGCATCGGCTACCGGGCGAATTAGTTACTTCAGAATCTTCTCTAGAGTCGAATCTTACCACTACGTTGGCAAAAGAAATGCAACAGAACATAAAGCAAATCCGCCCAGTTCTAAAAAGATTTCGATCGCAAGCTAAAATATTTGGACCACAAGAGATCCGCAACTGCTCGCACGTATTTGTTAAAGATCCAATATACAGAGGAAGCCTGAGTCTTTCGTACACAGGCCCACATAAGGTCCTTTCTAAACACGAAAAAATTTTCAAAGTACTAGTAAATGGAAAAGAAGAAATTGTTAATATAGACAGATTGAAACCCGCGTTTATTTTAGATCCACATGTTTTTACGCAAGACAGAGTAAATAGATCAGCCTCTAAACCTAAAGTCTTGTTCAAACTGTAATAAGAACAAAAAACAAAAACTTTTGTTTGTAATAAAATAATGTACTTATATTCCCCCTAGATTAATTTACCACCAGATTGTTTCAAAAATCCCGGTAAGGAAAATAATAATTTTGATAGCATAAGTACTTTAAAAATGGATTATTTGTTAGCAATCCAATATTATATATTTCCTAATATTACACAACTCTAAACGAACTGAATATTTTGTACAGTTTTACCCAACCCTTACCTTTTTTTGTATTCTATGAAATTGTTACAACTTCAGCTTTTTTTTCTCTCTCACTTCCCTTTTTATTTCTTGAGTCGATAGGACTGATAGAAGTGTTAAATAAAATCTTTTTGCATCACAGAGAGCAGAGTTTTTTTTTGGATAATCCCCTGAATAAACTACATTATTACTCATTATAAATATACGCATGCATTACGAGGTTAGCAAAATTATGTTTAGGAATATAATGAATTAACGTAAATAGACGTATTAAAACAGGTAAATTGCGAAATTAATATTAGAAAGTTGTAGAAGTACTTTCATCGAGGGGTGTAGCGACTACATAAATTCAAATTCAAATAATCGAGTATCGATTCAAACGCGGAAACTCATCTGGCCATCTTACCTTTCATTTTTACCATGATTTAACTCTTGGTTTTTTCAAAATCCATCCCTCTCTCGCACTGACGAGCGCAAGAAGTATAGAAGTCTCGGTATCCGGCTCAGACAAAAAAGTACTAGTGATCTGTCTACACACTCCTCCGCGTTGAAATCGTTTTCTTTCATCAAAGTATAAATTGAACAAAGTGTAGTTTAATAAATTCTTTAACACGATATCAAAGTCTTTTGATTTTTACGCCCATATTGTGTTTTTATAATTTTCTTGTCAGTTATTACTTCTGGATATAGCGACCTACAATTGCACCTACTTATCTATAATCAAAAAAATATATGTGGACCCTCCTGGTTACTGCATTAGCTCCCCTACATAGCACTTAGAGCGGTACCTCATCAGGCTCCTAAAAGGGAGGTTAAAATCTGCTACTGTTTTTCGAATAGGTTTACCTTCACTTTTGATGGGCTTTACAACTCGCAGAATGACGTCATTGGACGTAAAATCCCCACTAAATTTTTATGAAAATTTTTCAATCAATTGGAATTCAAGGCTGGATGACTGAATCCTTTAGAATGAATCGTAACATGTTGAGTATCGTTAGAAAGGAAGGAGAAAGTTTCTTCTTTAAAAGAAACATAATTTTGAGTCTGTGATGTCCTTGAAAGGACCTATGGAAGTTTAAAAGACTACTTTCCCTTTGAAAACGAAAAATTCTCAAACAAAAGTGTGATCTGAACACTGCACGGAATCCATTGCCATACTCCATCCAACTTATTTATCGAACATCTTGTATATAAAACATTTTTTAAGGTTTTTTCTCAGAATTCCTCATACACATATGCCTTAAATAAATCAATATGCGTGAAACTTTGACGTAGAGTCGGCTTCACCATTCAACCATTCATTCAGGAATTTCCCAATCTGATCTCATTGAAATGCCTTTTTATCAATATACGACACAATGTTCATTATGTTACCACTATCTTTGAATTTAAAATGTATATGGAGCGGAGTTTATACATAAATAATTCATAGCAAAAGTAATTATTTACCACTTTCCAAAATCTTGTCTGCAAACAAGTGCTTTCCCTGATTACGAATTCTATAGCGTCATTCAAAAGGAATCAACCAGAAATGCGACGGGTTGGGTTTTAATAAATGTTTCAGAAATCTCTTCAATATCCATTTATAGAAATTAAAATTCAGCACACTTTCTGAGGATAAATTCTCCATGGAATGAAATGATCTGATATTCGCTTGTTTCACGTCAACCCATGCTCGATATTTCAGTAGGGTAACACATGTCCTCAACGTGATTAGGACTCAACTTTTTTTTGATGAAATACAATACTGAAAGTTCACGAGTTTTTCTTTTCTAGAGTTTGCTTTTTCCCTTGGATATACTTTACATTGAAAATGTTCTCAAACAATGGAATTATCTCTTATGAGACTTGATGGAATTTTATCCCCCCATAACCAATTCCAGTCATGACCTTATTAAATTTATCTTAACTAAAATGCATCCATTGCATCGCATCACCTTAAGGCAGGCAACATTTCCGCAACAACGTCAGATACATCTGTCTACATATATACCCAGCCAGGTTGAATTTACAATTTGATGCAATGTCTACAGCACTGACTGGGGCGCTAGCTAATGGAAGTCTGAAAATGAAAAGGGAAAGAGTAAATCCTTGAGTCACCTACCAGGCATTGTGTGCAAGTTGGATATCTAGGTGGTGACAGAAGTATTACAGCTAGCAGGTCGTAACAAGGAAGCGATGTGCATAAAACCACCCTTATAGAATAGGGCAGGTATGACTTTGAGACTGGCATCATATACCAGTGAATTTACACAGTCATAAGCCTTAAGCCCCTTACCATAATCTCTAGAACAATAAAGACTTTCAAAGGATATTTTCCAATTAGACGCCAGGCAATGGGAAGATCGTTTAATTTGCGGCTGCTTCATTTGCAGTACTTGCTTTACGTAAAATGAAGATATTAAATTGTGTCTTAAATCATGGCTAATTATGTGGTAAATCAATTCATTATACAGAAAATTCACAAAATCTTGAGTACAGAGAAAAAGGAAATTTCAGTGGTTTAAATACTTTCAGAAATTTATGATTTTGCTTAACATCAAAGGACAACCACTATACACGTCTTAGGTAGAAGGAAATTTCAAGGCAGATGAAATTCAGAATTATTTTCACTTCATACTTTTATGTTTTGGGTTTTAAAATTTTCAGGAATATTGCCTGGGCCAGTGGTATACCTTTATTGGATTCCATCGGAAATCTGTTACAGACCAAGTTTTATGTTGAGAAGATAAAATTTTACCGAAGCAAAAATTTATAGAAAACTCAATTCAATATGAATACTGGTAAATTTGTCGACATACAGTCACATGGCCTAGAAAATAAGCGGTAGGAAAAGTTATAGTTATGTTAAGCCATTCACATGAAAGCATACTTATTTACAGGGTTCGAATGAAGCAGAAGAATGTTGTTTTTCTATTGTTTAAATTGCATCAAATGTTGCTTCCCTTTTCAGCTTTTACCTACCTCTGAGAAATCTGCAAAAAAATTAAACTTAAAAAGTTCACAACGAAATAAAAAAAATACACTAATTGAATTACTCCATTTTGATAACGAAAATAATGACTTGTAGAGGTACTGAAACATGGAAAAGAACTCACTAAACATCTTGAAGCCAACTATCAGATAACAGAAAGATGATAGCTCAGTTCTTTGTTTAGGTGGGACCATCTAAAAAGGAACACAAAAATAACAAATCTTGGGATCGGATTTAGCAGATGCTTTTAATTTTATTATACGCGCATGTGACAGGAATTAAAATTGCGATTGAAATTATATAACAAATGGGAGCAACCATAATATCTTTGATTTCCTGATTTTAACATAAATCTAACTCAGGCAAAAGGTCTTCTTTTTCTGCATGGTGACAGCCGGCAGCTACAAAGAAATATTGTTGAGTTACCTTAGGTTCAAGAACATCTAAGACCCACGAACCAGAAGGCTTTTCCGTGCCTCTAATAAGAGATGCAAAGGGACGATAACATCCCTTCATGTGGCACTATTTTCTGACTTAATGAATACCTTTTAAAATGTTATCATCATTTGTTTCATATTCATTTATTTCAAGATATTTTTTTGATCATAATAAAAACGCTTATGCCACCAGATGTGAGTACCATAAAATATTTCTATCAAGGCTAGAAGTCGACTGCAGAACATTTCTAGCCTACATACGTAGAGAGTCTCTGGAAAAGAATTCACATCGTCTACTAAAAGAAAGTTAATTGAATGATTTGTTTGTTGTTTGTTCAGCAACGCAAGAAGTATAGAAGTATAGGCAAAACTAAACTAAAAGACATCACTTTGACACCTTGATAACTACGTCCAACTCCAAAGAATAATGGTCTCAATTGAGAAAAAATAGGATTGTTGGTTCTAGTCAAATTAATCGAATAGGCATTATTTGCCTATACCTACCTAGATCACTTATTTAATTTTTGATACTATATGGCATAGACATCATAATATAAATAGACGGAGCGTTTCCGAACGAACGCATACCAGATATTGGTACCAAAAGTGCTTTAAAATATAACTTTCTCTTTTACACTCAAAATATGGAAATGAAATAAACCATTAAACATATGGGGAACAAATAGATAGATGTATTGTTTTATATATCTATCCTTTGCATCCTCAAAAATTTATTTGATAAGTTTCAGGGAAGGCAAATCCATCAACCAGTGAGAAAAATTTCGATTTTTCCCAATTAACTTCTTCTTTGAACGATGTTACTAATTTATATTACGTGACGAATTTTTAAAATATATTTCTATTGATAATAGACGTAATTAAATGCTTTTATTGATTTTAAGTAAAATATGTACGTGGTAAATAGATTTTTATCCACTGTCTAAAAATTGTCTCAAATTTGAAACTTTGTACTCCGTCCATTTATATGAAAACGTCAGTGCTATACTGATACTGAATTACATAATATGACCCCACTGTTCAAAACAAAGCCAATCTGATCTCCTTTCGGTCGATGTTATTTTTCAAAATGCTAAATCCTAAACGTAATAGCGACGTCATTTGTTTTAGTCCTACTCACAGGTACAAAATAAATAAATTCCCACACTGCTGCTATTGTAGCAAATCTTAGTTTTTCGATAACTTTTTCTATTTCCTGATTAAATTTTGTATATTTGAGATAATTTTTATAGTTTTATGCTGTGTATAATTATAGTTAGTAAAATTTTTATATTCTAACATGATTTACACTTTTATACCTGTGCACTTGCTCGATAACCATTAAAAATTAAATTACTGCAACAAAATACGTATATCGCTTCTATGATTGATGTCTACAAACACCTCATCCATTCAAATCCCGTGATACTCATCGGGGAACTATTGGCACCAGTTTGATATCACAAATTCATTTCAGGCTTTTATTTAGGTGTAAACATATCATCAGGTTACTGAACTTTGTCGAACATGGACAAAAAACTCGTAAATGGAAATTATTCTTAGTTTATTTACGTACTCCATTTTCACATCATCACCTTTACTGCTCCTGATTCTGAAGCAAATAAAAAGAAATAAATACAGAGAAATTACAATTTCGACATCAAAGAAATAATTCTCTGAAAGCCAACATCCAGAAAATAAATTGCAACTTCGAATACTATCGGTAAATTTCTATAAGTTTGAATTTGCCACTTTGAATTTTGTTTTGTATTAATGAAGTTTAACTAAGTATAAAAGTGTCGCTAACATTTTACAAACTCAGAAATTGGATTTTAACTTGTTTTTTTTTCCTTCAAATGGTCAGTCGAGGCTACTAGGTCACCCCAAAACGATCTTTTGAGTGAAATATCGTCATTTTATGGAATTTAACTTTAATATTCGATAGGAAATTCCTCACACTCTCAAACACATCCCCCAGCACCTTCTACTCCTCTTTTGTTAGATACTATCAATGCTGGAAATCAAAGTTGGAAAATTAGTAAAATATCACTATTTCGTACAATTTTTGCATTTTTTCTCAAATCATATAGAAACACAACATGTACCTATCTATGTAGCTGTCATGCTTACAAGATAAATATAATTCATTCTTCATGTTGCTTTCAACCTGCAGCCAAATTTTCATGGAATACTATATTTGATTTTTTTTAGAATACTTAGAAAAAAATACAAATGTTTTCTTAAAAAGTTAAATTAGTAGGAAGGGAGAGAGTGTGAGACAGAGTTATTTTCATTTCATAAAGAGTAAGTTTGCCGAGTTCTATAAGAAACAGCCAGAAAATTTAAATAAAATTACAAAAAATGCTTTGTGTCGACTAGGTCGCCCCACCTGTCCTAATCTGTTCAAAATTTTTATCTTGCTATGCGAAGGTTAATACCTATATTAGAATTACATTGAGTTTGCAGGTGTTGTCTTATTGCAAAACAAATTTTGAATCTATCCACAAAAATCTGATCATTAACGAATATTTAGCTTCCTTCCACAGTGTTCATTTAATTATTGTTTGGTCTTAAAAACGTCATACGTTGGCAAATGGTAGGAAATGTCAAGACACCCAAAAAATTGTATTTGTGAGAGGTGGATCGGAAATGCTTCGTTTGGGAGAGAGAAGGGGATTTCTGTATTCAGGTACTATCTTCACTGAACACCCTGTAACTTTTTTACCAAAAGCCGCATGACCAATATTTAGATGCTATTCCACAGAGAATCTTTTACCTGTTCCAACGAGCCTACAAACACCTCTCTGCCCCTCTCTTATCAGGAGCTATAAATCCTTACAATTCAAATTTCAAGTAATTTTTTCAAATTTGTGGGGTTTTCCCGCCAAAATGCCGCATTCACCTATCATATTTACTCATTATTTGAATTCCTCTAAATTTCCCATTTATGTTGTATATGACTTGTGTGCAGTTATTTCATAGCGTATGGAAGATATAGGGTAGTGTCAAAGTAGTAGGGTATTAAAATTCCTCACTTGGTGCAAAATGAAAGTGCAAAAATGGCGTGGAAAAAATGTGACAGATTTCATCTCCAAAAATGAATGGTCTTCAAACTCTCCTGACCGCATAAATTTAACCGCTTGGATAGATATAAGTGCTTACTCAGGAAATTTGCTATGAGAATCCTCAGGATGTGGTACTTGTCGCTTGTGAGATTTAAAAAAAAAATCGTTGTTTAATTTTCACAGAAAACGGAAATTATATTGAATAATGCATTTTTCCAATCATACTATGAAACGGCTTTTTAAGCACACGCAAATGTTTTTACTTCAATATATAATTGTCACCCTGGGAGGGTTTCGAAGGATCTGAACGCCCCTAAAGGCCCCATGCCTTTAGTGAATTAAACACAAAACCAAATTCTTTTCTTCTCTAGATCTCACTGAGATCTATATAAATATTTAATAAAACATATAAATGTATCTTGTCTACTATAATTGTGCGCTCGTAAAGGATTAAAAAGCATAATTACTCCAACTTTAAATTAAAATTCATTTCATTACTAAAAAATTGAGATAAATATAAAATTATGTTGTATGTACAGAAAAACTTGGTATGTTTTATATAAGCGTTACTCCAGACAAGAAACCCGAACAAATTTACATTTATGTTCTCCCTCAAGCACTTAACCAAAATTTCTCTGAAAATTTAATGTGCACAAAAATTGCTACAATATTTTTGACGAAAATGTGGTATTTTAGAAGCAACTTTTCTTTTATGTTTCTACCAACTTTTCTGCAATATTTAAATTGAAAACTTGACAGAAGGACGCTAAGTTTAAACTTTTAAATTTTCATTGCAAAAGGAAAACAAATGGTGAATTTCTCCTGGCTCTGTTGAGGTGATGCTTGGATTAATTCGAAATTAATTTTTTTGAGATTTAACTTTTAAATGTCAATGATGGTAAATTTTTGAAACATTTATTTTTAATGATCTCAAATTATTGGCACGAAAAAGCCATTGTCTGGGACTTGAGTCGAATCAGTGACCTCCCTATTTCCGGTCGGATGATGTCTGAATCTGCCATTAAAGTTTAATAATGCTATTTTATTTGATTCTACAAGTTTCCATTATTTTGCAATCTGTGTTTAGACTACGCAAAAAGGATATCTCGAAATAAGGGAAAAATTTTATCACAAATGGCACCCAGTTTTACAAGCTAACTAAAATTATCAATTACTTTGTTCTCTGGGAAGTTGCCCAAATGCATAATAACTGAAACTATAAAGAACATACATGCTGTATATAGATCCACTGCAAAATGATTTCTCATCATTTATTCATTTGCGGAGCAAAGATACTTTCGCTATCGTCGAAAAGACGAAAATTCACATACAACTAATGCGAGGTTATATTGTACCAAATAGAATTCTTTTGGCTCTGAAGCACGTCTCTTTTTCATGTTTCGATTGTGAAAAGAAAATTGGTGTAATGAAGAATATTGCTGTTTTACAATTTCCGAGTCGATTAAATTTGTATCTAAAAAATAAGCAACACGTTTCAATAGAGTTCCAAGTTCCTTCTTGTGACTAGAATTTTGAGCATTCTTTCTCCTCACATTTGTGGCATCTTGTGATATTATTAAAAACTAGAATTCAATAACAGAGCTAGACCATATTCCTTATAAATTTTCACATATCTAGAAAAATGGACTAAATGTAATAAAATTTCATTTAGAGTTCATCTAGTAAAAATTGGGGATTCATTGAAGTTTTCTGTTTCTGTCAAAAAAGGAGACGTAGTCCATTAAAAATTCTGAAAGGCAATTACCTCTAGTAATTCTTTAAATAGGGGCTAACCCCTTTATTTCTCTGAAAAGAAAAACTTCTTGAACGTTTTTGGCAAATATCCAAGTTCGGTTCTTGTGTGAAAAGTCGGCAGTGACCACATTTACGGCAAGTAAAGTTCTGTAATAAATTTCACACCAAACAATATTTTCAAGCCAGTGGGTTTGGGGACTACGAAAGCTGATGAAGTGGAAAATTTGAGAGAAATGATAAATATTGCGGTTAAAGGAAAATTTTAGAAGGTTTCCTTTAAGGAAATTCCTTACGATAATTTAGAAAAGTGCCATATACTGAACCGATTTACTTTTCTCTTGTTTTTCGTCTCATTTAATGATTGACACAAGAGCCAATTAAAGATTTTCTGTATAGTTTTAAGTGTTATTGTAATACTATCATTTAATTAGAACACAGACTGCCACACCCTTCACAAATGGTGAAACTCGAATACTGATAATGTGTCTCCACTAAAGCTTTAACGTGATTTCATTTAGCATATTTTGTTTTGTCGTCTCGTCTGAATATTGATTAGACCACTGGTTTTGGGCTCTTACTGAAGATTATCTAGAGCACTTAAATGAATAACATAGAGAGACCACCTAAAAAATGGTACCAATATTACTCCTGCCTTACACTTTTTCTATCGCACTTAAATTTCCCATTTGAGAAAAGATGTATGAAATGGATATTGGTCTAAAAAATGTGGCAGTACTTACATCTTAAGAAAGTTCCAAGATTTGATTTGAGGATTGATAACATGTTCATTAATTACCAAGGCAGTGGTCCCAATCACAGAGTGTCGAATAACAAATTGGGACTTTTTTATTTAGACTTTCCGCCGTCGATACTAGGTGGAGTTCCATAATTATAGTTATAGAATTTTGTCTGCTCCACTTACGAATTATTCTTCGGAGTCGCGACCGGTTTCGCTGTGTCCAGCATCATCAGACAACTGATTTGTTGTCATTTTTGTACTCTTTATACAAAAAAATGAAAATAAAGTTCATGAAGTGTACTCAGCATTTGTGGTTTCTGGAACGGTGTAAAAGATTGAAAGTGGTTCCAAAATTCGCGAGAGTGAAAATTGGTCAAAATTCAAAAATTGCAAACAAGGTAAAATGCATAGCAGAAGAGTCGTGGATGAGATTGGAAAGGAAAAGTGGTATTCAGTAAGGCAATCCACAGTGAGTTAATCCAACGCTATCATGATATAGAATTCGATCTACTTTCAATGCATGTTCATGAAATAGTCGGAAAAGAAAAACAAAAATACTACGAGGGCCAACTTAGGAAATTACAACATTTAAAACAAGAACGAAATACAGAGACGAACGGGGAAAACCAAACACAGCCAAACACAACATTCTATAACAGAACCGTAAACCTGACGGACATAACATTTAATAACGATGAACTTAAACTACTAAATGAAGGTCTAAAATACTGTCCAATGACAATAACAAAGAAAACAGAATACGAGAACTTGTGTGTGGATACAGATGTAGGTATAGGTACGAATAACATTCAAATAAAATATAGTTGCAGACAAATAATCGAAAAGAGCTATAAACGAAGTGGTAGAAATCGCGATAATTTGAGAGAGACTAATACTATTAAAAACCTAAGCAATAAAATAGAGGATAACGACCTATACATAACAAAGGCCGACAAAGGGAATACTTGTGTAATAATAGAAAAAGACGAATACAACAGAAAAGTTAACGATTTTATAACAAGTAACGATATAGTGGAAATTAAAGACCCAATTAAGAAATTCCAATCTGAAACCAAATCTGTGATAAATTCCTGTGATATTTTACTTGACGACTATCACAAAAGTAATTTGACTATCATGAACCCAAAAGTACCTAAATTATTTGCACAACCTAAATTACACAAATCGGGTATCCCTATCAGGCCAGTAGTTTCCTATAAAAAAGCCCCTACATATAAACTTGCGCGAAAAATAAACAAAATTTTCAAATCACAGACCAACTTTGTACCTAAATATACGGTCAAAAACTCACTTGACCTTGTAGAAAACATAAAACACTTTAATATCCCAAAAAATGCAAAAATTGTGTCGTTTGATATTACTAACCTGTTTACGAACGTGGATGTTGATTCCTGCTTATAAAAATTGTAGATGAAATTTTGTTAAAGACAAGGGTTAATCCGATAATGGCATTAGAGATGAGGAGAGCTCTACAAGTTTGTGTAAGACAAAATTTTTTTCAATTCGATAAAAAGATATACCACCAAAAACAAGGCCTAGCTATGGGGTCGCCAATATTTCCACTACTGGCGGACATATATATCGATGAATTAGAAAAGAGACTGTTTATGAATAAAACCAAAACAAAACACGTAAAATATTGGTACAGATATGTAGATGACATTTTACGTTTATGGACGGGCACAGATAGAGAACTTGACAACTTTCTAAAATATATAAACACATTGTGCAACAAAATTAAATTTACAATAGAACATGGCATAAATGGTGCCATAAATTTCCTAGACCTTAAAATTGACATTCGCACTGGTAAACACAAATTTGGGGTTTATAGAAAAGACACATACAGCGACAACATTATCCCATACGATTCAAACCATCCGATGTCTCACAAACTCGCGGCCTTCCACTCCATGATCCATAGACTCATAAACATACCAATGGGCACCACAGAATACGAACAAGAATTAAATATAATAAAACAAATAGCCAAAAACAACGGCTATGAAATGAGTATAATAGAAAAACTAAAGAACAAAAGAAAAAGAACCAAAAGTATACAAAAAATTACTGTATATAGGACAAACTTCCGAAAAAATAGGGAAGCAACTCAGGAAACTTAATATCTCTCCGGCTTTTTACTGTAATAAAAACCTACAATCCATACTCCAGAAAAATGAGAAAG
>QYTT01076549.1:0-13281 GCA_006980735.1 Dasypogon diadema
TAGATACATAAAATGTAGCAATGAACAAAACAGAGGATATCTAAACCTCAGGCGGTAAATCGGCTAAACCGTCAACCGTCATCCCTTGCGGAGGTCGATCCCATGAAGTCTGGGGGCAAGACGAGACGTTAACAAGCTGGACGAAAATGGGAATGCAACTTTAGCTCATCCCGGATGAGCTAAAATGACTTGATATGGAAGACGTGTCATAATAAGCCCATAATTTTTATACCCTACATGATAGATAGGGTATATTAGTTTTGATCCAACCTTTGTAATGCATATAACCAATAATGCTAGATCAGAATTATATACATATGCTCAGAATGTGAAAGCAAATCGATTTAAGCATGTTCGTCTGTTCGTCCGTTCGTCCGTCTGTATACACGATAACTCGAGAACGAATTGAGCTATAAGGCTGAAATTTGGTATATATTACTTTCAGAAAATTTGTAGGTCTAAGTTCGAAAATGAGCCGAATCCCCCCACTTCTTCAATAGGCCGCCATATAGAATTTTTGAATTATTGGGTATAATTCGAAAAGGAAACACTCTATTATCACTTTAAAATTTTGTATAGAAGAGTTTTATGAGATGAATTATATTTATAACATATAGGGTATCAAGTAGTCAGCCTAAGGCTGATTATAATATTTTATGTTATATAACTATTTGTTGAAATAAACATTAGTATTGTTGTTATTATTAGAAGACGTGTTCCACATTTGGGGCGACGAGAAAAATTCAGCACCGAAATGTGCTAAAAGGTCAGCCGATCGAAGTGATCTTATTGAATATCAAAATTGTGGAAATACTGACAGGTTGAAGGGCGGTGGATCGGGCAACGTTAACTGGCCAAAAGAAGATTGGAGTGGAATCTTGTAAGAATTTCTCGGAACACCTATATGGCCGCGAAGTACATCGAAGTAGAATGAGAGAAATCTAAAGGAAAAGGAAAGGAAATAACCTAAGGTCAGAAGAAGTGTGGAGTCACAGCGTGAGGTAGCAAGATTAGCTATGAATGATGCATATCGCGAAGTGTGCTCTCTTATTTCAGTAAACGATTAGGACTCTACCTCCTAATAGAATAGGAAACCAGAAAGGCTGAAGAAAGGGGTCAGAAAAGCCCTTTTGTCTTCGTAAAATTCAGTATAGAAAACTTAAAAATGCCTTGCAAAGATGTGAGGTTAGCCAGGTGATGGCGAAATGGGTGAACAGCACAATGAGAAACAGACAATCAGGATCAAAATCGGCTACACAAGTGCTAGAGGAAGGCTTACAAGAGTATGTTAATAGGACGGGGTGTTATTTCCTTTTCTATGGAATGCCACAGTTGACTCCTCTCGAGACCTGAAGCGATGGTTGTTTACGTCATTGTGGAGATGGTGTAGCGTTGGAGGCGAGGGTAAGTCCATGCCCATTACCGCTGATATCAAGAGGATTGCTTTCTGAGAAACAGAGTCTTACTATTAACGCGAAAAAACAGAAACGATAATCTTCGCCAGGAAGCTAAAGGATTTGGATTTGAACCACTGCTCTTTTTGAAGTTGAGATCAACGTTTTTAGAGAGGCCACATACCTGGATGTATACCTGGACGAGAAGCTGACCTGGAAACAACACGTTAAGGAAGAGATCAGAAAACCGAAGTTGGTGTTGCATCAATGTAGAAGAGTGTGTGAACTACAGTGGGTATTTCGCTCTGCAACCGGATAGGGTGCAAAGGATGGCATGCATAGGGATTACCACATCCACAGCTGCGCTAGAAACTTTTCTGGGACTGCCACCACTGCATCTATTTATGAAAAAGATGGAGGCAGTGGAAACCATACTCAGGATGTTGCGGAACGGTACATGATACTCATCAGGGAGTGAGTATGAGCATAGAAAGAACATGGATCACGAAAAAGAGATCAGGCAAGGATAATCGAAAGATTTTACAAAAATCTTATTAGAGAAGGATCACTTCCACAAAACAGACCGGGGTATGTTTTTATATTCACGGAGGAATGCATGATCGACCGCAGATCAAGTGCAGGAATGTTTTTTGAAGACCTAAATCTGTACTGCTATGTTAACCTGGGGAGATATACCTCGGCTTAGCAGACAAAAATTCTGTCTCTGTTTCGTGCGTTGGAACACTTAAGGAAGGTGTAAGCAAGCAAAATTCTCATTTCATTGGGCAATTTCATTTTAATGGTGAAATGCATTGATCGGACGGCGATGAATACATTCCTAGCAATGGAATGTGTACAAAAAAGCTAAATGGGTGTGCCTCGAAAAATGAGGTAATACTTTGTTGGATCTAATCTAATGTATATATATAGCGATCGAAGGAATCGGAAAAGCCGACACCTTGGAAAAACGGGGACAGCTCCAAAGGTCAGAACCATATTTCGCTAGTTGGAGAGTTATGGTGAAGAATTCATCGAGAAATAGGAGGAATTTCGGCAGAGGGTCGAAAAGGGACTCAAAGACAGCGGTCTACTTCGATATCCCTCGAACGACAATAACATTACATTAATTTATACTTCAATTTCATATGCCACTTCAGCGTATGATGCAGATTTGTGTGGACAGCATAGCCACAGAAATTATGTAAAATATTTCAATTGCTTAAGTTAGAGAAGTGCATTGTGTTCGTTGTATTTAATGTCTTTCAATTTTTATAGTAGCTGCAGCAGGAAATAAATTACAACAGAAAGTTGTGATTGCATCCATGTAAGTTTAAAATTTATCCTACAATGGCCAAGCTCCTTAAAATCTGTCTGTTGGCCTCACCATAATTTATTTATATTGTCCTTGAAAAATCCCAGAAATTGTATGGAAATTTCATGAACTATTCCTGGAAATAACAATGCTATCAGAGACGACAAACTGTCGTGCAATAGCGCGTAAAGCCAACGAATTGCTTCCATGTGCCACAAATCTGCAGACACCAAAGATAAATCTTTCCCATAAAGTAAGCAACTTTAGCAGTAACTAGAGTCGAATTGGAGCCCAGGGGAATCTGAAAATTTTCATGGCGCCCATTCAGTTCATCTATGATCCTTGAAAAATAGTTGGGAATCACTGCTCGTGGGTCGACATAACGAAAAAAAATAATAAAATGTCGAGGACTAAATGGCGCATAAATAAGCCCATTCCCACGTTGTCTCCTATACTCCATGAATAAACAAACAGCTAACGATGACAGGACGACAGGACGTAGCAGTGTTAGTGGCCGGGCTACCAGGCTGCCCATAAATAAACGTCAACCCATCTTGAACCCAGTCTCTTTTGTCCAGTGCCATTGCACAAAGAAATTCGTGAGCTTACATATTTTTTCCCATTCGCTGTTTCAAGCTATCCCGGAATTTCATGCTTTTTGTATTCTTTTCAGCTGAAACGTCTGTGTGTGCGCCACCAATGATGGCGCCAATTCGTCGAGATCCATTGCCAAAAATGGGGCTCATCCCGGCACAACTTTCTCTACAGCGGCATGGAAACAACCAATCCGTGAATTGTATCCATGGCTCCAGTTAAGGTGGGGCTGGCTTCTCGTGGGTGTCGTGGAAGCTAAATGGAGGCTAACAGAAGCTGTTGGGGGAGAAAATAAAGGATATGAAAAGTGAGGAGCTAATCGGTAGGAGTTATTTTTGCTACAGATGGAATTATAAACGAGGAAGGTGTGGGATACTATTCTCTTGCTGTCTATTTATTTTTTTTACTTCTTAGAAATGCTGGGAACTTTGCAAATTGTTTAGATAAGAAATTTGAGTAGGACATTGACTAAAGTAAGGACATTTTCTGTGGAGTTCCCACTTTATCAGGATGGATATTACCATGAGCCATGAACTGAATTTGTACTCGGAATTATAAATGAAGCTATGAAACTTCGTCAGCATTTCTGATAACTGATGCTCAATTAATTTTTCTCATTTGTAAACGGTTAAAGTGCATATGACTTTTTGAGTTTCTGATTCATAGGTTATTCCGTCCGTTGTGTGTAAATAAGGAAAATCTTTAAACATATCTGATTAATGCAGAATTCAAGGAAAGGAAGTTAACACCAGAATAAAACAGATATGGCGCCGGTCGTTACTCATAGAACGAAAGATGGTTAGAAACTGCAAATAAAAAAAAGGATTCCGTCATGCAACGACGTTCATGGAAATTGTTTTTTATTTTCACTTTCGTGATGCCAACTGAATAAACAAAATTTAATTGCATTTTAGAATATTCTTGAAAAAGTGTGATACTTAATATAGTAACATTTTTGATATGATAAATTTATAACTGTGCCGACGACACATTGATCGTAATTTCTTTTTGTTGCGATTATATTAGACCATAATGAAATGTTGATATCGAGTAGATATCTATTGGTTGTACGAAATTACATTAAAAATTAAACGCTATCCATTTGAACGCAAAAAAGTGACGATACACTTTCAAGATTTTAAGTAATTTTTGGTGATATGGAATTCGAATTCAAAAGTTAATGTTTTGTTGGGCCTTCTCATGATTTTACAACAGGACATGCAACAGTTTTATTCTAATATTAGCTCAATTTTTAACTTTACATTGTTATGAATTGCATGTAGGAGAATTGCTTTATGAAGATAACCTTAGGTTAACTGTGATGGGGCATAAAGTACTTTAGGAATATAACATAGGACCCATATTCGTATATTCCATGGCGTATGCTTAGGATCGTTATAATGTTGGAAAATATACTCCTTGAATAATTGCAATTTATCTACACTGGGCTCAAAGATCTCTTTGAAAATATGAAATTTAGCTTTAAAAGATTTTTTTCTAAATGAACGTTTATTTTGAAAAAAAGTATAGGCACTTGTTATTAAAAGTAATGTCCATCATTAGCTACAACTTTTTCCAATTTTTCTGGTAAAAGATGGATTCTATGGCGGAAGAGTGACTCGTTTTTTTAAGTTATCCATGGATCGAGCTATTTTTTGTTATCTTCAAAAGAAGTGCTAGTTAGAAAGGTGGTCTTGCATGGATCGAAACAAATGAAAATCAGAAAGAGCAATGTTTTAGCAGGTGATAGTAGACCACACCCTTCTGGTCCCACCGAATATAGAGCATTACCTTTGAACGATGGATATTCGGCTTTGCTGTTGATGTTGATATTTGGCCAGGCTTGCACCATGATGTAGTGGCTTTGGTATTGTCGTAATGTATTCCTTTTTCATCACCGTGACGACATGATATAAAAAATCTTCCTTCTTTGTTGAAGCAGCTTTTCTATGTCTCTTTTGGTTTCAATTCGTATAGCACCTTGCTTTTCAACAATTCGCATTGATTTCAAACGTTTACAGACGGTTATATTTAATGCACGGGGTTTACAGACTACAAGGTTAGCCAGGTTTGTAATTTGAATCGCCATTTTGTGGATATTTTGTTCTCACAGCTCACGAGTGATGTAAATCTAATACTAAAATAAAAATTAAGATGTAAAATAAACGCGGATTCTATTATATTAAAAATTACACAAAAAATTCATTAAAAATCACGCCTCTTTTGCTCGCTTCCAATTGGAATGCTACCAAAACAATGTATCCAGAGTGACGTCATGCATGTCAAATTACAAACCTGGCTAACTTTGTAGTCTGTAAACCGTGAGATAAATCCAGATGTCAGCTGTTTGACACGCAGGAAAATTCTGAATTCTGCAACTTACCCATATTGAATCTTAAAGCCAGCTTTCATATGAAATTGCCTTCAGTATGGGCCGATGACTACTGGTGCTCATTACGGCATCTCTTGTCAATTATTTAAAATTAAGTTTAGTGCCCAATATTTAAGTATTTAACCTTAATAAATATAAATTTACTCACTCAAGATAATGAGAAAGGACTCCAGGCAAGGAGAGATCTTCGTCCACGCTTTACGGTTGGAGTTATATGTACTGGATTTCAATTATATTTTACGGTCTACTCTACACCGTACGTCGACCACCATATGAGTACACATTAAATTTATTTTTTTTTGTACGAAAAAATACTTTCGCCAAAGCTCTGCAAGTTTGTGACGATATTTTTTTGCAAAGACAAATCATTTAAGCAATTTTTGAAGTATATGGGTTTCTTATGATTGTCCTTCCAAGTAAATTTATACTACAGAGTAGGTCGCGTATTATTTGATATTATTTGTATTGAAGCAACATCAGAGTTCCGAGGTTAAAATATCTGGTTCCATTGTTACTTTTCTGGCCAAATCCTGTTAAGTTTGTTAAAAGCGCTTTGGACGAGGCTACTCCTTGGTTTATTTTCAAATCTTTTGTGTTCTTATGTTTTTGAAATATTTTTTGAAATATATTTTGAATTTTATGAATTGGATTTCTTCTAATACTGCTTTTGTATTTTTGGAATTTGGATTTTGGATTTTTTCGTGTGGATCAGTTGCTATTTTTCTGTATTCGACGGTGATTTTTCTCTTATGTACAGACATTATTTTCAAGACACTGTTTAATATACACTAAAACAATAATTGGGAAATTTACTAAAATCGAGAGTATAACGGTACCCTAAATATCTAAAGATTAAGTGTACCTACAAAGACCTTTTTTTGTGTTAAATTGCAAAGGAATTTTTATTTATAAATTTTTTACACATCTTTTAGTAAATTAATTAAAAAAGGTGTTGGTTGTCGAGTGAGTGCAGCAAGACTTTTTTGACTAACTGCGTGGCGAGAGGTGAGGTGCTACCGCTGATATTATGGAGAATGGGGAACAAAGTCTCGATGTCAAAGCAAGTAAAACAGAAACGATGATCTTCACCAAGAGGACAAGGGATATAAAATTAGAAGCACTCACGATCTTTGGTCAATGTTTCTAGGGAGGATAAATACCTGGATGCCTGAATTCGAGGCTGACAGACTGCACAAGGAGTATGAACTACAATTTTTGTTGTTGAGTTCGTATCTTAATACATTGTACAATTCATGTCTAACCGTCGATCTAACCCTATCAATTGTCTGGGCTCTTAAACAAGAATTTTCTTTTTCTATGAGAGCAATGAACGCACGGGAAAAAGCATGCATATCACCTTCAACATTCAGAGTAATACCAACGAACATATTCCCAAACTATGAAATTTATAAAACCGGGCATTCCCATTTATCATGTCAAAAGCGGCTTTTAAATCCACAAAAAACGCATACAGTTTCTTACTACCATTCAACTGCGAGAGCTTTATTAAATTTATAAGGTGAAAGACATTAACCCTTGTGGAATAGACAGGCCTAAAGCCTGCTTGACACTCTGAAAACACCCCAAAGGTCTTTTCCCATATCAGTAATGTATTATTTACCTACGCCGATGGCCGAGCAGGCTAAGGTGCGCGTTTGCAGATTTTCTCCCTTGTTAGCGTGAGTTCGAATCCTGCACAAACCATGGTCATATATCTGGGGTACCAGTTGTTGAGGCAATCCTACTGACAAGAATTGTACTTGCGAAGTCACTTGGATGTTGCACAGTAATAATTTCATGCTGAAAATTGCGGCTTAGTTGCAACATTTGTCAGGTTAAAATTTCTCTTCTTTAATTTCTTTCCGCCTAAGCAAGCTGTGCCATGTGCGTAATGGGGGTTGTCCCATGAGTTTAGGCAATACCTTAAAAAAAAGTACAGAGTATCTTACAAATGGTATTTATAAAGTCTAGCCCTCGATAGTTTTCGGGTTGACAAGTATCTCCTTTCTTATGTATTGGGAAGATTAGTAATGTTAAAAAGCTATCAGGTAGTGATACAAATTCCAATAGTGAATTATGTAAGTTCTCAAGCTTTGAAAGGAAATTTCTTGGGCTGTTCTTAAAGAACTCGTATGGAATATCATCTATGCCCGGTGCTTTCTCGCATTTGTCTTTCGTAAGGACGTCTATTACTTCATCCAATTGTATTTCAGTATCGAACATCAGAACGCTAACATAGGGTTCAGTAAAGATTTTCAAAATGTAATCTTAACGTAATATAAAACAATACAAATAACAATCCAAATACAAAAATTCAAAATGTAGAACAAAAAACATGCCTATCGGAGAGATCAAAGTGAGTAATTCAAATAATAAAAAAATAAACAATATGGTTAAAATTACCTATCCTGCAGAAAGTTAAACAGTTTCGTGTAAAAATGATTGACAGTGTCTGATGTTTTGAAAAAAGAATTTAAGGTTAGTAGCCCGATTATTAAAACCTGGGACAATTAAATTAGGTTTAATACCTTTAGCTCAAAAACACAGGTACTTATGGATTGGTTTTACAACTATGATTGATATCTATTCGGATTGACTCCCTTTTATGGAAAAATTTGTACCATGAACCATGTACCCTACACAAACATTTCCGACCTTTTCTTAGAAATTTTGTTTATTTTGTAAATTTTCTAACTACTGTGCAATAAAACAATAAGATACAAGTCAGGATCTTTTAATGAGCAGACGTTTTTATATCGTTTCTCTACCTAGACATGTACCTTTTCAGAAAGGTAACAAAATGGGAAATTCAATAAAAATAAAAAAACATGGATATTAATTACATGAATTTCGGAGAATGTTAGAGAATAAAGGAAAAGAAATAAAAAATAAGAAGTAAATTTTTAACTTTCGCAAGTAACTGTATCTAAGTGGTGGGAGGTAGGTAAACATTGTTGGTATTTTTGGTAAGAACATTGGGATAGTTGTTTTTTTGGCGTAGTTTGTATGTTGCTGCGTTGAGCAGATCAAAAGATGAAAATAAAAGAATAATATGAATACCATGAAAATGTTGAGTTTATGAATCACCCAAATGGTTGAGATGGCTCCCTCCCTCCCCCATCCCACACGGTTTTTTGTTTGTCTAGCTGCGGTCTTTCACCACAGTGACATATACAGTACTTAACGAAGTTTGTAATAGCATTGATGATGACGGAGAACAGTAATGGTCCAAAAATGGATCCTTGTGGTACACCAATTGATAATATAAGAAAACTAGATAATTTACTGTCACTACAAACCTATTGATGTCGGCCAGTAAAGTAAAATGTAGTAAGTTTGTAAGATGAAATAGAGAAATTAAGCTAAACTTCTGAACAAAGATTACTATCAAATGCTTTAGAGAAGTATAAACGTGTTAATAAAGTTAAACTGTTTTCCATTCATCACTTTTTCAATTATATCTGTAATACAACTCTGTTTTTGCCAAAAGCCAGGTTGGCAGGTAAATGCTCTAGAAAGAAATGACAGTATAGCAATTGGATGATATTTCTCTGAAGTTGCTTTAAAAAATTTTTTACCAATTTCCAATTGATGGAAAAAGTTAAAGGTAAGATGATTGTGTTGATGACTTGAATTACTTTTGAAAGTATAAAAGGAAACGAAAGCTTTACGAATATAGAATGGATATCATCTAGTTTCGTAGAGTTTGATTTAATGCTCATTACAGCCTTATACACATTCATTTCTCCTGCATTTCGAAACGAACAATCCCAATTGAAAGATATAAAATTGTTAATTTCTTTAGTATTCGCAATCTCACTGGAGTAGAAATGGGAAATTCATTTAGATCTTTCACAGCGAGGTGAAATTTCGATTTACTAACTCAAATTTATTTTAAATTTTCCCATAGGATTTTATTTATAGGAAGACTTAAATTGAACGTCGACCTGTACAGCCTTGTGTTTGAATAAAGAATTTAGCAAATTGCGGAATTACGAAGGTTACGAAAAGCATTTTAGGCGTTCTAAAGCACTTTCATTTTTTATAAGCAAAACTGTGTTGAAAAATAAGATTCCTAATTCTCGACGGAAACCATGAAGAACTGTTACCTTCTTCCTTCTATCGGTTAAAATGTGTTTCATTAGGAACTTTATATAATTAACTTAATCATTGATATATGTTATATATCAATTTCAAGAATTGTATCACCATTTCCCTTTCCTCCCCACATCCTCTACACTTAGAGAAGTGTTGATGTTCAGTTGGCATTCGTTAATCGTTCTTGCAACCAAGGTCACCTTCCTAAGCTCATTTGATTTCTCATTACAGTAATGTAGCACCCGTAATGATTAAATATGTTATTTTTCTGGGGAAAAAATACACATTTGCAGTCTCTTACTAGCTTAGAGGTAACGAGTTTTAATCGGCGTTGCAATTTTCAGACCCTGAATATCCAGATTCCGAAGGTGTCTATTTTCCTCCAGGATAGCCTGAAAACCGTGATGTTTTTTTCAAGGCAGGTCCTTACAAAGGATACCCGTTCCAATGGTATTTTCAGTTTTTAATTCACGTGTATAGAGGGTTACAGAGATGTGCTTCTTCCCTAGTGGAACCTTGAGTTCAAGGTTTAACGCAATTATCACCTCGAAGAGATGATCATTGTCTGCATCAAGTGCTCAAAATACCTCAATAATGGATTCGTGGAGGAACAAGCGAACCTGCATCATTAGCTGACCATACACAATAGTAATTTCTGCTGGAATTGGCTCTTCACGGATCAATTCCACGGAGCAGATCACCACGTTAGTGGCTGAAGGCACAAGTCCGATCAATGGAAGAGATCTGTCGGAATAAATTCTGAGTCTGTCCATCGGATCTGGTCCGCGAATCAGTTCCGTACTTATATGGCCAGCTATTGAACTTCAGTCTTAGAGTCGTCGATGCTGTTACTTCTTTCACATGCATGTCCAGCGTTCAAACGTTACACTCTGTTTGAGATCTTACAGTCTCATTTTATTTCTAAAGTCTTTCATCGTGTGTAACGATGGGCTAGAGGAGACTGGTATATAATCAAGTTACCGATGCTTTCCGCGGTAGTCTGCTTGTCTAAGGCATGTCAGGTAACCGTTAAGCGACAATTGGATATGATGCAAAGGATGTCGTGCATAAAGATTACGGGCGCTTTTTTGGACAACACTTACAACTGCGTTAGAGTCTTTCCAAGAGTATCACTGCTGGATCTGTTCGCTAGAAACATGGACAGGCACTCAGGATACTAGATAATAGATAGTACTCGTTAAGGGCCGTGTGTAGACATGTGAAAATCTTTTATCAGGGAGCTCACGATAGCCAAGGATTTGAGAAATAAGATCAGGATACGTAAAAGGTTTCACAAAACTCATATTATTGGCGGAACAAGAGGTGGAAGACACTTTCATATTCATGGACAGATCCATAAGGGACGACAGGACAGGTGCCGGGATCTTCTCTGAATACCTAAATTTATTCTGCTATGCAAATCTGGGGAGGCAGGCAGAGATGCTGGCTCATGTTCGTGCGTTGAACTACCTAAGAGAAGGTCAGATGCGAGGAAATGAATTTGATCCAGTGGTTAAATATATGAAACAGATGGAAGAGAATTCATTTCTGGCAATGGAATGTGTACAGAAACTCAATGGGTGTGCCTCGGAAAATGAGGTAAGACTTCGTTGGGTTAAAGGACACATAGCAATCAGAGGGACGGAAAAGCTAACACCTTAGCAAAAATGAGGGCGGCTATGAAGTTCCAAATGCCAGAATCATATTACGCTATCAGGAGAGGATTAGATTTAGATCGAGGCGGGGCTTCTTTTTAAAGGAAATGTTTTCGAAATCTGCAGGCATCAATAGATGTGCTCTAAGCAGTTGAAATCGACATAGTGCAACTGCCTCGTATTCGCATAGAATGTGCTCCGAAGTTTCATCCTCTTGGAGACAGAGTTTACATCTACATACATCAGTGGTTGCAATGCCCATCCGATTAAAGTGAGTGTCCAGTAAGGACTACAACGATTCTCATCTAATTCTTCGGCAGTTGTAGTAATTCCAAAGTTCTTTCTTGGGAAGGGTTTTGATAAATTTTTTTGTTTTCTCCGTGCCCCTTTCAAATGCCCACTTCTGTTCTAACTGATTATAGACCCAGGTTTTGAGGGCGTGTTTAGGAGTTCTATAAGAGATACTGCAAAAAGGTTCTGGTTCAATAAGGGGCATTGATGCACCTCTTTTGGCCAGTCTGTCTGCTTCTTCCTTACCCTCAAAGCCTGAATGCCTAAGTGGTTTCGTGCTTTAAGACTAGGCAGCACTTGGATACACTCCATATGGCTTTAAGTGTAGCCTGGCTATCTGAGTAGATACATATTTTCTTGTTTGTATAATTTCGAAGGAGGTTTTCTTCGGCGCATCTGGCAATGGCATACACTTCTGTCTGGAATATTGTCACAAATCACCAGGCTTTGATGTATCCTAACCCTGGGCGGGACACCATATATTCCTGTTCCGACTTCCTCTTCGGTTTTAGAGCCATCCGTATACCAGATTAGGGGTCCTTTCTCATGGTTGGGAAGCACGGCCTCCCTGTCCGGTATACTGACTCTAAAAGGTAAACAGTTTGGTTAACATTCTGTCCGCCACCATATTCAATATTGGCTCTAATTTAATCTTATCAGATAGGGAGATGTGATTCTTACATCTCCAATCCGCGTTTCCGTCTGATATGTCTCTGTACATCACCGTTTTCGGCTCCTTCTCAATAGTTTTGCTGAGGAGCGGTAAATACAGTAATGCTTTAATAGTCGCCGTTTTTGTCATGATACAGATAACCTAGGAATAACAGGAACCGTAGTGGTTAAGGCGACCCTTGGCAAGGGTTGAAAAGAATTCGAATGCAGAAATCAGGAGTCGCGTCTCAGAGCTTGAGCAGTGAGGACGCATATCCTGCTGTTGCGACTCAGTAGGTGTAGGGTTTTTTCTTTTGTTTTTTTTTGTATTTTTATAATCGGTTTGTGTCGCGGTATAATTGTGTGTTTTTATAATTTTGTGTTTTAAATACGTAAATACGTAATACTCTATGGCGTTATACCCTTAAGGGTCAAGCCAGGGGGGTGAGCCTTCGGTACCCAATAGCGGTACTTACAGGGGAGCCCTGAAAACAATATTAAGAAGAAAAAGAAGAAGAATGCAGAAATGTACTTCGATATCCCTAAAACAAAAAAAAATTTGTTGTCTCAATTGTAGTTTCAGTAAGGGTTTTTTATCGCTTGTGGGAGAATTTTTAAGCAATGAGTTGCATAGTCATTTTCACTACTTGCATTAACTTTGTATTCAAATACAATAGAAATTAATTTATTAATTAGTATCAGAATTTCTGAAAAACCACTGATACATTTGCAGTTCAATAACCCGATTGGGAAATTGATTTAATTCACCCTGATTTATCACTTACCCTTATGTATCTACGTGGTATCAGATTATCCCTTTATTCTACAAACGTTTTAAGGGACACTAAGGGGATGGGCTGCTACGGTAAACATTTTTTCTATTTAAACATCAGA
>QYTT01076549.1:13301-25165 GCA_006980735.1 Dasypogon diadema
GATACCCGCCACGGCCACCGCCTCGGCAGAGATACCTCACAGCAGCCCTTCCTCGACGCCGGGGGAAAACACCGGCGGCGGTTCCAGGCACTCCCAGCGTGCCGCAGCGTGTACCGGTCATAAGGATCTCCGACAGCCGCACCTAACCTGGTGAACAGACGCTGACCAGTGCACCGCCCGACTCGGGAACAGACGTGCACTGGGTTTATCCGTGTTACCGTTTTGGTCCGCGGGCGCGCAAAGATGCGCACCTACTCTGCATATCTGCAGAGCGTTCCCCTATCCGCCACCTGGGGACGCGCCCGATGGGGGACGGAAAACCCCGCACGGGATAAACGTGTTAATAAAGTTAAACTATTTTCCATTCATCACCTATTTCAATTATATCTGTAATACAACTCTGTTTTTGCCAAAAGCCAGGTTGGCAGGTAAATGCTCTAGAAAGAAATGACAGTATAGCAATGGATGATATTTTTCTGAAGCTACTTTCTAAAAATTGGAAAAACTTTGACCAGTGTCCAATTGATGGGAAAAGTTGACGGTGAGGTGATAGTGTTAATGAATTACTTTTGAAAATATAAAGGAAACGAAAGCCTCACAAATGTAGAATGGATATCATCTACTTTTGTAGAGTTTGATTTAGACACATCCATCTCCACTACATTTAGAAACGAACAATCCCAATTGAAAGATATAAAATTCTCAATTTCTTGAGTATTCGTAATCTCACTGGAATAGAAATGGAAAATTCATTTAAATCTTTCACAGCGAAGTGAGATTTCGATTTACTAACTCAAGTTTATTTTAAATTTTCCCATAGGATTTTATTTATAGGAAGACTTAAATTGAACGTCGACCTGTACAGCCCCGTGTTTGAATAAAGAATTTAGCAACTTGCGGAATTACGAAGATTACGAAAAGCATTTTAGGCGTTCTAAAGCATTTTCATCTTTTATAAGCGAAACTGTGTTGAAAAATAAGATTCCTAATTCTCGACGGAAATCTTGGAGAACTGTTACCTTCATCCTTCCATCGGTTAAAATGTGTTTCATTAGGAACTTTATATAATTAACTTAATCATTGATATATGTTATATATACATTTTTTTCGTAAAGGGAGAGAAAGTCTTTCGAACGCAAACCAACTGGCAGGCCCATTGCTCAACCCCATGATGGAAGGAAAGCCAGAAATAGGAATGGATGCATGTCCATGTAGTGTTCCATGTATTTATTTCTTTTCGCCGAGAGTGACGGTTAATAATACAAGAATTGTATCACCATTTCCCTTTCCTCCCCACATCCTCTACACTTAGTATCATTTGAGCGAGAAGTGTTGATGTTCAGTTGGCATTCGTTAATCGTTCTTGCAACCAAAGTCACCTTCCTAAGCTCATTTGATTTCTCATTACAGTAATGTAGCACCTGGGGAAAAAATACACATTTGCAGTCTCTTACTAGCTGAGAGGTAACGAGTTTTAATCGACGTCTTCTGACTGTCTGTATAGGTTGCAATTTTCAGACCCTGAATATCCAGATTCCGAAGGCGTCTATTTTCCTTCAGGATAGCTTTCACCTTCGCCTGAAAACCGTGATGTTTTTTTCAAGGCAGGTCCTTACAAAGGATACCCGTCCCAATGGTATTTTCAGTTTTTAATTCACGTGTATAGATCTCTGTAAGATGTGTGAAAGCAAATAATACAGAGCAATACCTCAATAATGGATTCGTGGAGGAACAAGTGAACCTGCATCATTAGCTGACCATACACAATAGTAATTTCTGCTGGAATTGGCTCTTCGCAGATCAATTCCCCGGAGCAGATCATCAGAGATGAATAAATTCTAAGTCTGTCCATCGGATCTGGTCTGCGAATCAGTTCAGTACTTATATGGCCAGCTATTGAAATTCAGTCTTAGAGTCGGCGATGCTGTTACTTTTTTCACATGCATGTCCAGCGTTCAAACGTTACACTCTATTTGAGATCTTACAGTCTCATTTTATTTCTAAAGTCTTTCACCGTGAGTAATTGGATATGATGCAAAGGATGTCGTGCATAAAGATTACGGGCGCTTTTTCTTTTTTGGACAACACTTACAACTGCGTTAGAGACTTTCCAAGAGTATCACTGTTGGATTTGTTCGCTAGAAACATGGGCAGGCACTCAGGATACTAGATAATAGATAGTACTCGTTAAGGGCGGTGTGTAGACATGTGAAAATCTTATATCAGGGAACTCACGATAGCCAGGGATTTGATAAATAAGATCAGGATACCTAAAAGGTTTCACAAAACTCATGTTATTAACGGATCACTCTCACAGAAGAGGTGGAGCACACTTTCATATTCACGGACAGATCCACAAGGGACGACAGGACAGGTGCCGGGATCTTCTCTGAATACCTAAATTTATTCTGCTATGCAAATCTGGGGAGGCAGGCAGAGATGCTGGCTCATGATCGTGCGTTGAACTACCTAAGAGAAGGTCAGATGCGAAGAAATGAATTTGATCCAGTGGTCAAATATATGAAACAGATGGAAGGGATTTCATTTCTGGCAATGGAATGTGTACAGAAACTCAATGGGTGTGCCTCGGAAAATGAGGTAAGACTTCGTTGGGTTAAAGGACACATAGCAATCAGACGGACGGAAAAGCTGACACCTTGGGAAAAATGAGGGCGGCTATGAAGTTCCAAATGCCAGAATCATATTACGCTATCAGGAGAGGATTAGATATAGATCGAGGCGGGGCTACCAAAGCCTGTGCACTGTAGCCACCAGTTCACCTATTGTGCTCAGCACTAGTTGTAATTCCTCCATCAGTCCCACTCTTTCAAGCAAGAGCAGTATCTTTTTGAAGCAAATGTTTTCGAAATCTGTAGGCATCAATAGATGTGCTCTAAGCAGTTGGAATCGACATCGTACAACTGCTTCGTATTCGCATAGAATGTGTTCCGAAGTTTCATCCTCTTGGAGACAGAGCCTACATACATCAGTGGTTGCAATGCCCATCTGATTAAAATGAGTGTCCAGTAAGGACTACAACGATTCTCATCTGATTCTTCGGCAGTTGTAGTAATTCCAAAGTTCTTTCTTGGGAAGGGTTTTGATAAATTTTTTTGTTTTCTCCGTACCCCTTTCAAATGCCCACTTCTGTTCTAACTGATTATAGACCCAGGTTTTGAGGGCGTATTTAGGAGTTCTATAAGAGATACCGCAAAAAGGTTCTGGGCCAACAACGGGTATTGATGAACCTCTTTTGGTCAGCCTGTCTGCTTCTTCCTTACCCTCAAAGCCTGAATGCCTAAGTGGTTTGGTGCTCCAAGACTAGGCAGCACTTAGATACATTCCCACATCTTGATTTCAGGAGAGAATATGGCTTTAAGTGCGCCTGGCTATCTGAGTAGACACAAATTTTCTTGTTTGTATAATTTCGAAGGAGGTTTTCTTCGGCGCATCTGGCAATGGCATACACCTCCGCCTGGAATATTGGCTTTGATGTATCCTAACCCTGGGCGGGACACCATATATTCTTGTTCCGATCTCCTCTTCGGTTTTAGAGCCATCCGTATACCAGATTAGGGGTCCTTTCTCATGGTTGGGAAGCACGGCCTCCCTGTCCGGTATGCTGACTCTAAAGAGCAAACAAAAGTTATGTTTGGTTAACATTCTGTCCGCCACCATATTCAATATTGGCTCTGATTTAATCTTATCAGATAGGGAGATGTGATTCTTAGATTTCCAATCCCCGTTTCCGTCTGATATGTCTCTGTACATCACGGTGTTCGCCTCCTTCTCAGTAGTTTTGCTAAGGAGCGGTAAATACAATAATGCTTTCATAGCCGCCATTGTTGTCATGAGACAGATAACCTAGGAATAACAGGAACCGTAGTGGTTAAGGCGACCCTTGGAAAACTTGTTAAATCGACCCTTGGCAAGGGTTTGAAAAGAATTCAAATGCAGAAATGTACTTCGATATCCCTAAAACAAAAAAAAATTTGTTATCTCAATTGTAGTTTCAGTAAGGGTTTTTTATGGCTTGCGGGAGAATTTTTAAACAATGAGTTGCATAGTCATCTTCACTACTTGCATTAACTTTGTATTCAAATACAATAGAAATTAATTTATTAATTAAGTATCAGAATTTCTAAAAAACCACTGATACATTTGCAGTTCAATAACCCGATTGGGAAATTGATTTAATTCACCCTGATTTATCACTTACCCTTATGTATCTACGTGGTATCAGATTATCCCTTTATTCTACAAACGTTTTAAGGGACACTAAGGGGATGGGCTGCTACGGTAAACATTTTTTCTATTTAAACATCAGAGCTGCTAAAAGCTGCGGGGTCAGGTTAATGCCTTCACCACACAATTAAGCATCGTCTTCATGTGTAAAGTGGAGCGCTGAAATCTGCAAACCCCTACGAATCCAAAAATCTTCGATGACATAAATTGGAATTTATGATGCAATTGCGAAAATGAAATGGATCGCCTAATTCAATTCAACGAATAAAATTCCAAAGTTATTAATTCAATTAGTTAATGCACTCCATCATACAGGGAGGGAGGGGGAAGTGGGGGAAGTTTTATGGTTTGTACTAACTGAGAAATCCCTCAGGCGATTTGTTTACAGAAACGAGACATATATGATGGCCATATTCTTCATCCCTCATGTGTGGCTTATGTGGCTCAAAAAATCAGGATTATTTCAGAACAAATTAATGATCCAGAACAAACAGCAGCAAAACCGTGGAGAAGTCCTTTGTCATCACACAATTTATGCATTTGTTTGTCATATTTTATACCATGTTGGTCAGAGATTACTAAGTTGTTTCATTTTGTTCGTATTGGGAAGGAACGCATTTAGAAGAGGTTTCAACTTTCTCTAGAAGTTTAAAAATTAAAATTTTTGAAGAATTCGATAGATTACTTTGTCTTAAGTAAATAATTACTAGTTGAAGTGAGTTGAGGGCGGTGAGTAAATAACTTTGAAACGCCTTACAATTAAATGTACTTATCTCAAGCAAGTGCTTGAAAGCTTTTCCTGAAATTCATTGCAACTGGTGAGGAATTAAAATAAAAAGATAATTACGCACCATTTAATTTCGATCTAATCTTGTCAAATTAAAAGATTAATGATACATATACTCGATTTTATAACTTCGAAAGACTCACAAATAGTTGGCTAAAAAATGCTTGCAAAATCCAAAACCATTAAATTCAAAGCCATTAAAAAACTCTTAACATTCCCCCTCTGTACGAATTTAATCTTTCAGTTTAGAAAAGCAACTTTTTATCTCAATTTTTATCACCAGTTCAGAAAACAAATCGTGAAAGCTGAAAAGATGACTGGCGCCAGGACCACTATCTGAATCGTTATTTTTTTTAGTGTCAGCATCTGATCGAAAACTGAATGAAAACAGCACTCACTGTGTGCAGCTTGGGAAAAATTTGAAGTTGTCATTCGTGCTCCATCAAAATGCAAAGTACTAGACCCATTGGAAGAAATAATAGTTCCCTTTTTCGTTAAAGATGAGAGCAGTTCAAGTCAGAATATATTGAAACCGTACAAAATGTGCAGAAATCATGGCGCCAGACAAGCGTTCAATATCGAACTTTTTTTACAATTGTCTCGGACGAAGTTTTTCTAAAAACTTTGTCAGAGCAATTTCTACATGAATATGACTGTGAAATTTATGAAATTACTTATGATATTTGTATGCGGAAACAGATTCGATTAAATATATGGGACCTCTTTTTACTTCCATTTAAGTAAATTGAGAAAATATGGGAGACCTCTGAGATTTGTAAGGAATTTAGATGACATTTTTAAAATAAGCAAATGATTTTGTTTATTTATTATTTCTTCAACAGGAATGTTATAAAGCTGCTCATTATTCTAACCATAGCCCGTTAAGATCGTTCGAGGGATGTCGAAGCAGACCTCTGCTTTCGGGGCCCTCTGTCTAGCAGTTGTCTTAGCTGGTCTGCGTCGGAGGATTCTTAGGCAATTCCCTAACCCCGACGTCTCTTGTTAATTTAAGAATTTATTTCTAATAATAAAAATAAGTAGGTTTGAAGGCCAAAATTTAAAAACATTTCTGGGGATTTTAAAATTTTTGTGCTAATTTAAAGGAGGAAGGCCATGTATTGGGTCTAAAAAGTTAGTTTTGTAGGGGGATTTTGTGATTTTAGAGACCGCTTCACTTATCATTTTATAATTTTATTTTATGTACCCGATTGAAGTAGCGAAGTTAACAAATAATCGGTAATCATGAACTGGGTCTTTGGTATGATTACCTTCTGTAGTCTATTGACTTATGACATAGTCCATGTTCGAGCAGAAATCTCTACACGATTTCCTTTTTAGTTTTCGAAAAGTTGTTTTCAACTCACTCTTCTTCTCCATATAATTCTCTCACACCTCATTATTCCCCATGGCGTGATTAAAGGCTCTTCTCACCCTTTTCTTCAGGATCTCTATAGTTACCGATTCCATCAGTGATTGGGATTTTGATCGTTGGCTGAAGTAAGGGGGCATGTCTTTCGAAATACGTCATTTACAGCTGCGGCACCGCAGTGCTTGAAGTACTCCGCAAACATCCGTGCTCCGAGGAAATCTCTTCTTCTATCTCTTTCTGAATCCATATTCGACCACAAATTGAATGACTATATGACCAGACAACGTCAATCACCACTCTCCACTCTCCATCTTGGCTATTGCATAGGCTCACAACAATCACCTCCTTCCATCTGGCATCGACGAAAGTTGACTCCGCGCAGCTTTCATTCAATCACAAATTTAAGTAAAGTCTCTCCTCTGTGATTGTCATCCGTGTCGTACTATCCCACAATATATTGTGCGAGTTAACATCGCAACCGTTGACCATTTCCGTGTTTTCCCCCTCTCGCAGTGCAATGTTTCCTCTAGCTCCCCTGTTGGGGGGGGGGGGGGGGGCGGTAGGTCTGGAGAATCACAGGGTAAGTACACAGGTCTAGCGGACACAAGTGCGGCAGCAAAACTGCTTGCACTCCATTTCTCACATGCATTTCCACGATTCCCGGCAGTCTGTTGATCACCCATTTGTCGAACCAAAGTTTCTGACGCAAGTTTTATATTTTTTTCTCCATAAAGCATCACAGCCGATGAGTTGGCTGGGGATGCCCTTCATGCAGGCATTCTGTCTGTAGATCCTGGTCAGGATTTTGACCTTATCCACTGCCGGCTAGGCATTTGGACAACCATCCTCTACATTTAAAGACATGGGAGATCTATCTTCAGAGCCTATTCTCTCTCATAGGTTGGCTATTTCCCCACAGTTTCACGCAATAACTCCTTGAATTTTTGAAGTACTGTTATTCCGTCCCCCAAGTCCACCTTTGTGAACCCAATATCACCGACATCATCCGGAATCGCATCTAGATCGTCCTTCAGCTCTTTTTGAGGGTTGCAAATTGCTCTCCACTCAGGCTATACATATGTCCAACGTTAGCGATATCTATAAGGAGATCTCCATGAGCTGTATAGGTAGGTCGCCCACCTTAGATTTCGCAGACTCTTTCCTATCTTGAATCCGTTTAGGCTTTTGAAATTCTTTACAGGTGCCGCCACCTCTCGATGTCGATTCTGCCGTCGACACAGTGGCGTCCCTCTCGGCTATCTTTGACCACCTCTGCAGACTTCAGTTTTTTTGTACGTCGCTTCCACAGTCCCTTCTGCTTTAGCCGCTTAAGTACCATCAATCCATCCATCTAGCCCATTCGGTCTGTCCAATGTGTAAATGTCCTTCATCTGTGGGTTCGGCTGACCTGTTAACACCTTTAGGCTCCGCATTATCCACGTCCCCTTGAATTTTAGACATGTCGCCTAGTTGCGTTGCTGTTACAATGGTTAGCTGCATCTTTTCATGAGTCAGATGACTCATGCCAAATTTACTACCACTAAACTGAGTAACTATAGTGCGATAAAAATGCAGTACGATGCTAAATTTACTACCACTAAATCATTAATGATCCTAGTAGCGAAAATCGTAGTTAACTCCAAAAGGGCCTACTTTCGTTAAGTATGGAAAATTTATTATCATTATATTATATAATAGTTCAAGTTATTGTAAAGTGACGATGTTCACTTTTGAAATGTTTTAAGTTTTGATTATATTAATACATTGTCTACCCACTTGTAATGATTGTTATTTCTTTATTAAGTATTAAAAATAATACAAAATTGTTCTATAATAATAATACTGTATGCTAGTTTCTACATGTAACTCCGTCCGCATGTATTTCGAAATATATTCCATAAACTTTCGACGGAAAAAATAAAAAATTAGTAATTTCAGCAATAGGATCCATCTGCTAATGAAATAATTCTGAATAATTCATGCAAGACTCGGTTAATAGGAATTCTTTGGTTAATTACTTCAAAGTAATCAATGATTGCACCTACGTAATGCAATAGACAAGCGATTAACTATATAACTATAAGTAATGCATTTTTCATATGGGTGGTAGTCTACGTAAGATCTCAGTAAGAAATTAAGCCATTTATGGACACGGTAACGAATAATTTCATTGAAGAATAATAAAAGTCGTTTGAGCCAATGGCGTGGCGTGGTAATGTAAAAGGTAAGGTGACAGAGAATGTTAATGACAGGGTAATACAAAGGGCACGTTTTCTCCTCGCTCTCAGATTTAAAGAAATAAAATTGATTGGCATTAAAAATTAAATTCAGCATACTCAAATTCCATTTGTGTTACTTGCCTTGTTTATTTATTTGAATACATGTACATTAATTTTATAGCTTTCATCCATTCCACTTTCTTTCTTTTTTTGTCCTTACATTAAACTTAAAGAATTCATGGATAACTTAGTAATGTTTGAATTGAATTGTAGTAAATATCACTTTCTATTACATACTGCCAAGTAAAAAACTTGAATTTGTTAGATACTGCTGAATTTTTACGAACTTTTAACCTGGAATTTGTGAAGTTGGCATCACACTAGTTGACACCATGGAAATAAGAACTAAGGAACGGCTGTGAATTCGGGAAAAGTGAAGCACTTCACTCCATACAAAGAAATTTACACACACAAATGGGCAGTGAAATATTAAAAAGCAGATGTGAACAAAGGGCAGACAAATTTCTTAACCTAAAAAACTTAAAACCATTTTAATCTATTCTGGGGGACCTGAAAAATTATATACTACTTTATTTGTGAACTTTGACAACATTTATTTGGAAATGTCACAACATTAAAAATTTTTTGTAAAACCCCAAAAATCTCAAGTTTCTTCTTAAATAACTACTGAACTGTCCGAGCAGAAATTTTTTAGGGCTAACACTATCAGGGCCAGATCAGGCTGTGGGACGGGATCACGGGATGTCATATTAGGAAGTTCCCGTAAGGCCCTCATCAGTTCCTAATGTGAAATGCCCTATTAGGATTTTTCCCATTGGGCCCCGATTTGGTTCCGTTATTATACCCCTTAATAAGGCGTACCTTGTCTGGTTTTAATAATTTTGTCAGAACACAGCCATTTCATAGCGAGCCTCGTCTGGTCCCAATAATATTCGAGACTTGATAACATGTATTTTCGGAATGTAACCACGCTAGGTATAATATAATTTTCTATATATCTATGTATTTTGTTCCGTAATACAAGACATCATCTAATGTATTCTTTCCTTCTTTTTCAAAAAAACGATATCGTGCTGGAAAAGAGTAAATTAGTATAATATAAAAATAATAATAATAGAAACAATGACTAAATTATGTATTTGAAAACATTATATCACAAAATGTTTACAAAATGTTTAGTTACATATTATATATGTACTGTATGTATTATATTGGGCCGCACCAAAAGATATCAATCAGGGCCACACATTTATTTGGGCCATGCGAGGGATCCTGACCTGGCTCAGAACGCTTAGCCTGTAAGGCTCCGGAACCCCAACACCGTTTCGGATCTGCACAAGATCAGACTGCCCTATCAAGGCCCTAATAAAAATCGGGCAAGCCAGACCTGTGCCAAATTCTACCACTAACTTATTTCTGCTCGGGTGGTTATGGGGTACTGTAGCTGATTCCTAACCTCAAAGTGAAACACTCAATCATTGCCACCCATAGGCACCTAACCAAAAATTTAGGTGGTAGTTCTATAGACATTTGTGGGGTACCAGTTTTCATCGCCTTCCCTCTTCAAAAATGCTTCACTTTCACATATTCATCTGCACGTTTGTGTTCCTCTCTTAGTTTTCATTTCCATGATTCGCATTGAATTTTCATTGCGCTATTACATAGCTTATTTAGTGGTAGTGAATTTGGGCTCATAATATCCCTAGCCTGTTTAGTTTATTGAAAATTTAGTGGCAACTAAATCTAAAATGAAAATGCTCTATTCAGCTTTTAATGCCTCTTTTTATAAAGTATTAGTAAGGATGATTAGACTAGTTACAGTGTGGTAGTTTTGATATTAGTCGAGCTGAGTTACAAGACCAAACACCACGTTTTTTAATGCATTTGTTATATTTACAGGTAATGAATCCTTCCACGTGTAAAACTGGACGTAATATGTAGTTTTTACTTGAAAAATTCAAATTTTTTTAAATTCCAGTCCAGTGATTTTTGACCAAAAATCGAATTATCAAAATCTTTTTATTGCGTATTATGATACTTTAATATGTGCTCTATAACGTAGTGTTGTCCGATTTAAAAAATCCATATGGAAATGAGTTTTTAGATGTTTTTCCAATGAGGTGCGCGGGTGAAAAACACAAAATCGGTACGCGCGTAAGGCTCTAAAACAGAAACAAAAGAACTTTCTAAAAAGAAGAAAGAAGGTATATGTTACGGTCCTGGGATGGCCGATTAAGAATATTACATTTGTATTAAACTAAACTTCTTACTTTACCCGATTATCTGGAAAACTTTTTTTTGACAATTTCTCAACTTTAAAAAGTTAAAGGTACACGAATTTCCATCAATCAGATCAGTCGATTTTGATGTAGTTTAGCTAAAATGTTCAGAAATTAATAAGGAGTAGATTTGTCAGACAGAATTTTGATTACATAATTACAAAAAAGTTATACATATAAACTGTAAAAAAATGCAGAAAAAACACTATTTTAGGCCTGTTTTTGACTTTCCTGCATGAAATCGTGGATTCCCAGAAACGATACATAATTTTAAAATTTTGTCTGGCAGATCTATTCCACAAGAAATTCCGAAGATTTTGACGTAAATTGAATCAAAATCAGATAAAAATTGATGTACCTTTAACTTTTTGAAAATACCCCATATTTCAATTTCAATTTATTCAAAAAAGTAACCATTGTACAAGTAAGATAAAGTCTTTTCATTATGTACAAGAACAAATACAATAATAAACTATGTAGCACAAAAATGGATCAAACGATATACTTAAAAAAAGGAAACATATTTCGAATCCTGAGAATTTTAGTATATTGTGTGTAAACAAAACAGTTGAGGAAATTAATAACTTGAAATAAGTTCAAAGTAAGTAGAGATTAAAAAGTTAAAGATACTATTTTTGATTGAGGTGAGTGTGTTGGACCGAAGCGAGAGCTTAATCGAAAATGGCAGGCTATTCCAGATTTTAATAACATGGCAGAAGAACAGGCGTTTAGTGACTAAATAATTGCATCGTGGCAAAATAATATTGTACGTTCTACTGGATCTAGCAAAGTCTAGGAGTTCGAAAATATAACTTGAGCAATGATACTTGATAATTTTGGCCAATAACATGACAGAAAGAAAATCAAAATACTTACAAATGCTGCAGCCCAAAATTTAATTAGTAAATTGTGAAACATGGTCGTATCTGCGGAGGTTATATACA
>QYTT01076559.1:2602-16009 GCA_006980735.1 Dasypogon diadema
AAATATTTCCAAAAATTCAAAAATAAAAGGGGATGGCACACCCCTTAATAGCAGGAAAAACTAATGCAGATATTTAGATGTTTTTCAACTATAGTTTCAATTTCTCTAAAAAAATGGCAGATTGTGGAATAAGTTTTAAAAGGTATAAATTGATATAGTAAAATTGACGTTGGATGAATAAACATTGCTGAACTGAAATAAGTAAAAGTGCAATATAAATGATCTTGATGTGGCATTGTTATAGTCATCCAATGTCAAACTGATCATGTCAATTTGTTGTTTCTTTGAAACCGGAAATCTTTCGTCTGACGTAATCTTTTTCTGAAATACTTTGTTCCCACGATTATTCAGTGGGAACTTTTTTTCGACTTTTGGGCTTTTGAAACTTCTTTTCAAGGTTTTGCGTTTCTAGAACTTTTTTCAGGACCTCGCTATAACTTCCTATTCTATTCTTAGCAAGCTGTAATAATATACACTGAAAAGTATCGTTTACCACTAAAAATACCGGTCCAAATTTAATGGAATTAAGATGGCATTCACGCTGCAACCAGTATTAAACTGACTAACTCGACTTATTATCCTCTTAAAACATGATATTTCACCTGGAAAAGTTTTTTCAAAATGCGTTGCCTTTGCAATAGTAAATAAGTTAATTTATATTATACAGCCTGTAGAGTCGAAATTCGTATCTATGTTTTTTTATTGCAGAAAATCCTGGGCGTTTTTCGTGGTAAGCGACCCCAAATTGCTTAAGATAAAATGTCTGACACGTGAAAAAATTTAGTGTTATAGTGTTATTAACCAAAAATATCTTTGAATAATTTAAGGAAATAAAAGCTCGGAATGCCGTTGATTTCACCATGCACCTAAACTGATCAATTTTTAATATTTACTATTTGACTAATCAGAAGCATATCTGGCTTGGAAATTTTTTTTTACAAAATTTCAATTTCAAAAGACTTTTAAAAGCTTTAGACGTAAATGTGGTAAGCCCTGTAGTGTTTGGAATGCAAGGGTGAGCACACACTGTGCATGTCGTCAAATATATATAGGTACTTGGCAGGCTAAAATTGCCTGGATTCATATTCCGAATAAAGTGGTTCTTGAGGAAAGTCCTGAAAGTCATAAAAAGTGTGGAAGTTCTTATCGACTATGGCTGCATATCATTCAGCCATGCTACAAAATTTCTGATTGATGGAGAAGGGCGTAAGATCACAGTCCCTGTCGCTGGAGGCGTGAAACAGTTAGGACAACCCTTCGGGGACTGTATGAAAACAATGACAAGAGAAAACTGCATTAATTTAATCTGTAGTACTACAATTTATATACGGCCAATATTCTTCTGAAGTACAAATGTAGAATGTACAAATATACAATTTTCTTCTGTGAGTTTCATATTTGAAATAATCCTGTCAATTGCATTTAGTGTATCAAATGTCGGCATACTTTTTTAAAGGCTTTTATAGGAAATATACCAAAAAGACCTACATATAAACAATCAAAATATGAAAGAAATATTGGTCGTATTTATCTGTTGGTTAGTGATAATAATTCCTTAGTAAAAATATAATAAAAATGAAATGTTTCCATTTCAGCAGAAGCAGTGTAAACTTTTGCATTAACATAATTAACTAATGCCAATAAAAAATAATAATAAATAGCATTTGCTTTTATTAATACCATTACAAGCTTTAAGTTCTTTGAAAAATATCAAAATAAAACTTACGTTATCTTGATCTCCTCTATCAGCAATATGAAGCGATTCAATACAAATCACAAAATTATCTTTCATATATCCAGGATTCTATTTGAATTGTATACATGTCTCATCCAAATAAATCCAAGATAAGAAGAGATATGCATATATACAAGAATCAAAGCAAATTTATTTTCATCATAGTAATTAAGATCCCATTCACCAAAACAAACATAATTTGATGTATTTATTGGTTTCCCATTTTTTACGTTTATTATATTTGCAACAATAGTACCATGGATGAGCGTAAAGCATGAAAAAGAACAAGAAAAAGAAGAATTAATTCAATCCAGCTCATAAACTTACGTTTTCTTTGTCTGGTGTGCCACTCAGATGAAAAGAGTCTATAACTATTTTGAAGCCATTTTTCATATATTTAGGATTCTAGTAAATGTCATAAATTATAAATATGTTCAAAATCGATTTTTCTGAAAACTTTCTTATTTAAAAATTGACGAACCCTTAAGAATTTAAAACTTACTTGTGCACAAGGCACAGTAGTTTTTTCCTTGTAAGAGTACTCTAAAAAATGCTGAATCAACACTTTTCAAAGTATAACAAGGGATATTTAACTGAAGCACTGCAAAAGTGCAAGTTTTCATTACATAAAAAAGCTTTCAGGACATATCTATGTGGAAAAAGGAACTCCTTTAGAAAATGTGAAACTTACGGTTATCACTGTCCTGCAGTATGGGTAAGCGTTCCACGCTTCCTCATGAATTTCTAATGAACCTTTAGGTGCAAGTATTCTTATAAACGCTGGTACTTTTGATGCCAAGTGATAGATTTTATATGTATACTGTCCCGATGAATACTTACCACCTTCAATAAAAAGTATATATATTTGATACATAAGTTTGCAGCTGGAATTATTCGTACACCTACCTAAAAGCGGGTGATTATCAAACGGTTCATTTTTTAATACTTCAATGCCTTCTCCACCACCAGTTTCATTTTTTGATGCCTCTGCTACGGAATATAGCTGTGCAACTTGATACTATAAATAATAAATATATTTAATAAAAGCTGGTAATAATATATTTCTGAATTTTTCCTTAATTAAAAAATCTCATGGGAAAATACTATATGAATTAATTTGGGCTGAACTGATTACGCATTTACTATCTCATCCCCCTATAAAAATATGAAGATTTAATTGATTGTTTTCACTAATTAATCATATTCATAATATGGGAAACAAAAAATCCCCCACAGAACGTAAGAATATCGTGCAAAACTAGGAAATTAAAAAAAATTAATCAAAATTATAACGGTACGGTAATGTAACTTTTGATATTCGTAGTCATTTTTACCTAGCTATGTGAGAAGCAAAAGACTGCAATCAAAATTTGTATGTGCTTAGGATATTTTTAAGGATATTTAAGATATTCAAATTTTATTTATTTTTGTAGTTGTTTTCGAGTGTCCATTGAGGAAGGCATCGCCCGCAAACTCTACGTGGAATTACAAATAAGATATAGCACTTCTAAATGATGAAAACGATAGCAATTCTCAGAAATGAAAGAAAACCATCTAACCTTTTCATTACCAGCGCCGTGTTTAGCCGGCATTTGGTGGACGGACGCCCCGTGCGTGCCAGCGCCGTATTTAGACGGCGCCCGCTGGGCACTCCGTGCACTGGGCACTCCACTGACTTACATATATTGCACTGACTTAATTCCACTGAGAGTAAAGGCGCTTTCAGTCAAAAAATAATTTCTTTTGTCTGTTACATTTTGGTGTATTTGTAAACAAAAATAAAAAAGTATAAAATAAAAATATAACAAGAAATCATTCGTAAAGCATTCGTGAAGCCAGATATTATTTTTTTAAGGTACGCAACATTGATTTTTATTTAGAGTTTTATTTAGTTTATTTTATAAAATATTTTTACACCTTTATCAGAATGTCACAGAAAAGGTCAAGAAGAATTCTATTATAAAACGAGTTGACTGATTCTGAAAATGAAAATCAAAATAATGTTACACTTCACTAAAAAAGAAGAACCCGATGTATTTCTTCAGAATCAGAAACCGAGACTATTGAAACCAATAAAAATTACTGTGAAATATGGACGTCAGGAAGATTTGTCCCTAAAATACATAAGTTTTCGTCAAAAGGTTCAGGACTGAAAGGAAACATTACTAGAGCAACAGAAGTTTTAGATTATTTTCTGCTTTTTGTTTCTGAAGATCTTGTAGAGTTGATTGTAAATGAAACTAATCATTATTAGTCTCGAAGTAATAATGGTAACATAAACAATTCAGAAGGAACCGAAGTAGCGGACATGTAATAAGGAATTATCATTAGTAGAGTATTGGACTAAAGATAAATTTCTGCATAGTAATATTTTTGGAGAAGCAATGTCTACAAACCGCTATTTCAAATTACTACACATGCTACATTTCAACCATGATGTCGACTCTATTACGTCGTTAATATATTACGAAAAAAATTTAGTAAATCATTTCAACCCTTCCAAAGACTGTGCATAGACGAAAGTGTATTGTTATATAAAGGGCGGCTGTCTTTCAAACAGTACATCCCGTCAAAAAGAAATATGTAGATTTGGAATAAAATCCATTATTCTCTATGACAGTCAGAGGGGATTCATACAAGATCTAATTGGTTATGCCGGATCATCTACTATGGTGGATAGTGAAAATAAGGATTATGGAAAATCGGGAGCAATTGTTGAAGAACTTATGAAGCCTTATCTTGGAAAAGGTCATATCAACAGGCAATAATAATCCACTGAGGTTAACAGAAAGACGTTTTCCTTCGGTTTATAAATCGCGAGGAAAAAACCGAAATAGAAGGTGTGTTGTTTGCAGTGCAAACGACAAAAGACGCGAATCTAAATATGAATGTAAAAATTGTAATGTAGGTTTATGTGTAGATTCGTGTTTTAAAATCTTTCACACACAATTAAATTACTAAGAAGTTTTTAAATTACTCGTCCTTTCATTTTTATTTAGAATGCCTGCAAAATCTCTAAATATGTAAAACTTAAATAAGAAAATCCGAACGGCAGCTTACTACCATGCAATTTGCACAATTCGTGGCGAGCTGCACCGTTCAGTAGCGTCACTTCGGCAGATTGGACTGTGGTAAGGAAAGGGTTGTAAGAGCTTTTGGTCCAAGAGGATTCAAACATAGTTTTACTTAATTTTCTCTCCCGAATAGTTCGAATGAGATTATAATTATACGTACGGACAGACGATAACAGTAAATTAAAAATTCGTCACAAATATAAGAAAATAAAACTTAAAAAAATAGCTTTCTTACAAATTGCAAGTTATTCATGGGAACTGCACAATTAAATTTTCTCTATTCAAAAAGAGGAAGTAAAAGTACAAATTAAAACAAAAATACATACCTCTTCTACAGTTAGTGGCAAAGTAACTCGGCTGGAAAGAGAAAAAATAAATTTCTTCAGTAATGTAGTACTTTTTAAAAAAAAAAAACAAATATCGAAAAAATATTTTTGCGAACTTAAAATTATATTTTTTAGCAAAATTTTAATTGCCTTGAAGCACTTTCAATTGCAATATTGCATCTTCAGTAAAAAGAAAGCTTTCACACATATTTATCACTGCATTTTAGACTGAGAGATAAAAAAGTATGCTTTGTCTCGCGAGCAATTTAGCTTGTTAGTATTAATTAAACTTTAAACGGCAACACGTATCATCAATAGTTTTATGAGACATGATGCAAAAACGAAAAGATAATTCTTATCTGGTGGAGTTATTATGCAGCCAGTACTTGCCCACTGAAATCATCGTGCGTATGTACGGGGGAATATAAATTTTGCATTATTCTCACGTATATTAGTGTGAAAATTTGAGTTTATTGTTTATTTTATAGCAGTTGAGATATAACCACAGTTATTGAAATAATAATTACAGACTATTGAAAATGCTGATAAGTTTATACTATCTTAATTGTTACTTTCTCGGATAAAAGTATTTAAAGAATGAAGGCAGCAATGAAAAAATGGAGTTTCATTTTGCATTTTTTAGGTTTTAAAAGAGAGAAAGGCAAGTGAAAATGTGATTGCATTCAACCCAAATAAATAACATCACTTTAAATTATTGTGTTTGACCAAGAACACACGCGTGTGATACAATACAAGGAGTTATTTTGCTACACAGCGTCGTAATAAAAAAATAATTAAAATATTTTTATGTTTTTATGGTGTAAAGATTTGTGGCGAAACTCACTTCTCCTTAGCCTTTCTAATATCAATAATTTTATAACGACTGGATTTTTTTAAATTTAATATTTGCATAAGAAATAGATATGAAATACACACTACTTTTTCTTATCTAGAAATTTTAGGGGTGGTTTTTCAGAGATAATTCGACACCTCCAGTAATAACTAAATGAGTAAATTACGTGAAACGGAGAGACGCGGATATAAAAATTCTATAATTTAAAGTAGCTCTTGAAAGGGAGCCGGCACAAATGTTAGGAAAGTGTTTGGTCACTCATATAAGCAATTTATATAAAGTGTGTAGAGACGATTTTGTTTTATATGAATCAAACGCACATTCATTGGGTATCGAGTTCGAGTTCGAGTCCTAGCCGGATCTATCAACAGTGAAAGTATTATTTTTTAATTAATCTTCTTTGCTTGACAATGTCTGCAGTGTCCCTGTGGACGAACAAGTCGAAAATTGTAGTTTTCATTTGCCTTTTGGCGAGAAGGAGAACAAATTCACAAATTAGAAGCCTGCACGCATCATCTCTTACTTGCCTTCGTATATGATTCATACTAGGATTTTGGAAAATTCCCAGGATAAAATGGAATTGTTGGGTTTTCGATTAGTGTGTCGATGACAGTGGCAGGAGAGGCCAGCACTCATGCCGTGCTGATGAGTTCGCATGGCCTGCACTGATCGAAACACACTGCATTTTTCCTAATTTTAATTGCTTTTTTTGAAAATCGCATTCATTTTTGCTTATGTTTACAGGCAATATCTGCGATTTAGGTGTCTGTACGGGCGAACAAAAATCAGAAATTCCATTTTTGACATTTTAAGGTTTATTTCTGAGAATTCGCCAAAGTGCAGGCAGCGCTGGAAGAGGCTGGAAGAGCTAGCACATTATAAATGAGTTATATTACGGAACTTAATATATTTGTCTCACACTACAATTGTCATAGTCTTATGCACAAGCTGTCTTAACTTATAAAGGTATGAAATCTAGTAAATTTTATTTTCATTTCATATCGATGTAGTATACTATGATCCATATATCAGGGGGATTTTACAATTCCAAGCTCAATTTGACTGTTTCTAAGACCGCCACAAATTAAGAACGCTTGACAAATACGGCTCCTAACATCTTACGGGTGGTAAGTTGAAAGTTTATTGATGATTTTTAAGGTTTCAGTCTGATCTCAAATTAAGATAACATTCACAACTTTCAACAAATTAATCCTAATGGTTGAGGTATTTTCCTAAATAGCAATAAATTGTACTGTTATACTCACGTGGTAACATATTATAAATTTCTTTAAGACGTCCTTGCGAACGCCATCATTGATTTCCCCATAAAATGTTGTTTACGTTTTTTTCAAACCTGGATTAGGATGAAAATCCGAATCCAACACTGAATAAATGCATAATATTCGATTCTAGGTTCACCAAACTATTTGGTAGTCTGCGATATAACCAAATCAGCGGAATTTAATTTTATAAATAAAACACTGATTGATACCCTCATAAAAGTAGACAATAATTATTCTAGAAGTATAATTAAAAATGTCTTTTTCTTAAATTTTAAAATACATATTTGCCACTACACTTCACTTTCAACAACGAACGGTGCCAATCTCTGAACTTTTTCCAAGGCAAATATGTGACATCACAGATCTGAACGAAGTTCGAACTAATGCAAAAACGAATCTTTTTGACAAAAATTAGTTCCAATCTGGGTTAGGCCTAAAGTAAAAATGAAAAACAAGAAATTAATAGGCAAGTGCAGTGCCTATTATAAAAGGTCTTTGTATTTTATATTATTTAAACGCAAAAGAATTTGTTTGCTACAAATAAATTTGAAATTTGTTAAAATTTCTTCTTTTCTGGTTTGGTTTGATAGGCATTTTAAATTATTAGGTTTCAATAAAAACATATGGAAGATTTTTTGTCTTAAACGTCTTCGGGTAAAAGGCGTGTTATTTCCATTTTATATTGATAGAACTTTCGTGTGGGCCGATTATGTTCATCTACGAACTCAACCTTACAAATAAAATAACAAACTCACATACAACGTTTTACGTTGCTCCGTTCGCCCGTAATCGCGTTGACGGATGGACGGATGGACAGACAGACATGTATAAATCGACATGACTTTTGATCCTGAGTAGGAATCTAGCAACTTTTATGGGCCTACGATGACTCCTTCAAGGTGTTACAAACGGTACACCAAACTCATTAAGGTATATTGTTATACAAAGACCTTAGCAGCATTAATTCAGCCTATACCTATCCTACACACGAACGAAGTACCGTGTTACGCATATTTGTACATTTTTGCATAATGCGGGCATCTCAAAGGTACCCTTAAAAGAACGAATGATCCAGAAATTGAAATGGATCTGGTCTCCTAGTAGAGACGGTCAGAGTAGATCATAAAGTAAAGAATGAAATGAGAACTTTGAGTTAAATTCAGAGGCCAATTTTACATGGTCGACACTTCTTCAAGGAAAGCACAGTTGGCGCCAGGGATAATAATACATGCTCTAAAGATGTAAACAAAAATTGATTTCTAATTTGGTATTACAGTGCCTAAAGAACATAATATTAAATGGCGAAAAAGTAGAAAAAACAAAAATAAAATCATAATCTGCAAAGCCGCAAAATATTTTTTATTTTTTATCGTGAAAGAAAATTTAGGCTGCGATTTTACTATGTAAAAGGATTCGAGTGCACAAAAAACAAACAATCGGAATATAACAATGTTCTAAAACAATCGGCAGTTTTTGTCATTTGTGATATAGCTAAATTAGTTTATCCGATTTCAACGAAATATATACATTTCTGTTACCAATTAGTGTGCGCTCCAGTTACAAAACTATAGGGAACATTTTAGAGCTTCAAATCCTGAGGACTAATTATACAATCGCTCACAGCTTAAACGATGTGAATACTTGATACGCGGAAAATCCTTAAGAACTCCCAAGATATAAAGAGTTCGTTTATAATAAAAACTGAGCAGGCGTTTTAATTTGTTATGTTTGGGATCGTTGTCCTCGTAAAATCGGAAATTATCGTTTAGATTAAATTTTTTCGCACTCTGCAGTAAATTAGCCATCAATATGGTTGCCCTCGATAAACAGCATGTTCCCTACTCCAGAAAACGACATGCATCTGCACGCCATCACATGGCCACCACCGTGTTTTACAGTACTGCTTAAATTTTTTGGTTGCAGTTCGGTATTTGGCTGTCTCCATACATAACTCCTTCCATAGCACTATATAATAAAAGGTTAAATTTACTTTCGTCCACGAAAATAACGGTATCCCAGAACGTTAAATCCTTCGCTAAATGTTCTCGAGCAAATTTGATTCTGGCTGCTTTGTTCTTAGCACTTATACATGGCTTTTTTCTGCCTATTCTTCCGATGCTTCTCTTAAAACTGTCCTTATAGTTTCAGGGTTGCACTTCTTATTCAGAAGCTGAAAAGTACTTCCTGCGATAGTTTAGGTGCACTGAGTTCGGGCTTTTCTTCACATGTCCTACAATCCAGCGACAATCGGAAGCGAAAAATATTTTATTTGGCGCTGTTCTACCCTTATTTTCTGCACGATTTTCACGAACAAATCGTTCAATTATGTGCTGGACAGTAGAAAGTGGTTTGCATACTATTCCCGCTATTTGTTTTTGAGATTTTCCGTGTCTATAATAATTATAATTATTTTTATAAACGAATTCTTCATATCTCGAGAGTTTTTAAGGATTTTCCTCATATCGAGTACTCGCATTTAAGCAGTGAGCGACTGCATACCTCAAAATAAATAAAGTTGTTAATGGAGTTCAAAAAATCTCTTCTTATATTTTTGAAATTAAGTGTGTAGAATATGTTGTTAAAGCGTTTTTTCTATTGTCACTTTATTTACGAAGTTACATCCTGTTTAACGAATCGCTGCCTCGGCCGAAAATTAGCTAGCTCGGCGCAACAGGAGACGCTCATTTAATATTATAAGACACAGGTGAAGATACAGACTTGTATGGTTGCATATACAATTTAGGGTTGAAAGAGTTCTATCGAATCACTATTTGCTGTACGGATCAATTGACGAAAAAGCGCCGAATTCAAACAAAAGTTTGAGCCCATGGTTGAAATTTAAAAAATTATTTTAGTATCTTAAAGGTACAGTTCCCCGATGCATTTTTATACCCTAGATAGTTTTGAGCAAACGTTTGTAGCGCATCGAAATATTCATAATACACAGAAATAAACTATTGCCATTAATGGGAGAAGAATAGAAATCGTTTAATAGATGTCCGCCTGTCTGTCTCTCCACACGTTATCTCAAGAACGCCTTAAGCTAGAGACTTGTAATTTGGTACACAGATACTTTATTAAAAATGACAGATCGAGTTCGTATATTGGCCAATTTGGACAACTCCTTCGTAGGGTTGCCATATGAAACTTTCAGCTATGTCAAGAAAAAAATTGATATTTTTCTTCTAAAACAAGAACGTTTCGAAAGAGATGGATAAAATTCGGCACGCAAGTAATTTAGTAAAATCTAAATATCCTGGCAGGAAATTAACCACATCGGCCAACTCCTTCAGAGGGCTGCCACATGAAAGTTTTATTTTTTAAAGTTGGAAATGTAAATTTTTTTCAAACGTTTTTGCGATCATCATGAAAATATGCATATATAGGTTTTCGAGAGACGTATACAAAATACGATTACGTGAAATTTTAAATGTGTAAATCGACATTACTTCGCTATCAGTAATTAGGTAATCGATTTTTGCTTTCCTACAATTATATTTTACTATTTTTGTGTTAAAAGGGAATAAAAATTATTTCTTTCGAGCTCAACTCAAGTAATTTTTATAAAACGTTATTCATTATAATAATAATCATTATAATCGCTGTAAATGAAAGAAACAATAGTGAAAAGGCACTGTAAATTGTGCGCTGAGTTAGATAAATTTAACAATCCTTGCTAGGTACGCAGAAATTTACCTTGAAGATTGTCATTTGTTAAGAAATTTGTTTTTTTGTGTTTTTAGCAATAATATTACTTTTTGTAAATATAAATTTCCTAATATTAAATATACTCAAAACCAAATATTAAATCTCCAACTATTGCAATATATTTAAAAATGTGTCATAAAGGTTCATATTTCCATTCTTTTACATGGCGACTTGCAAAATATTGCCAAACTTTGGTATAAAGTATCACCCTCAGTAATCGACTAGTGCCAAACTTGACGAACATGTCGCACATTGATATGTTGCACTCTCAAAACTTCTACATGACATGAAATTTGATGAAGGTCAGATTGGCGGTCGATCCTTCTTCACCACATTTGCCAGAATCTCCTCCGCTTTTGAAGGACAGAATTTAGTAGGCAGCAATCGACAAGAAAATTTTTCGCAATATTATTAGAGAATCTTTTCCCCCTTTTTGATAGGCAATATAATACTCTTTTCAAATATCAAGAAGGGTATCTTTACTCCACACATACAGTACCATCCGGAATAACCGGGATATACCCAAGATCCTTTTTTAATCACTACAAATTCGGAGTTTAGAGTATCCCGAATCCAGAAATAAACCTCAAAAAAAGTTTCGCACTAAATAAACGCTAACAAAACATGACCATTCATTGTTATTTTTTCCTGCCGGTATCAACATTAGGCATTTTAATACAAAGTTTGTGCATTATTAGACCAGACCAGACACACGTATTTATAAAAACTGGCCATAAGTGCATACGGTTATGCAAGAATATTAAAACAATGTTTTGCATGCTTTAAATAAAAACACGTAATTAGATAAGTTAAGCCAAAGTAAACTTTGAACTGCAATGTAAGCCCTGCTAAATTCTATTTGATTTGTACCATTTAGATTGTGTAAAGTATCGGCGGAAAAAATATTACACCAGAAAATAAAAATAAATTGTCTTCAGGGCAGTATTCATTAACACAGATTACCCTTAGTATAGATTAATTTAGTGTTGTAGGTGACAAAATATAAAAATACGTGAATTGAAAAAAATTGTTCTGGAGCAAAGATGTTCTGCGTTAAAGGGGACACAACATGGCACTATCAACTTCCACATTACACCATATATTTTCAAATATTTATTACATACACTACGTATATATGCAGGGTTGAACCTGGGTTGATCTAGGGTTGAATTTCATGCAAGCGTAGGTTGGGTGGAAATCGGGTTGGCTCGACTCGACTACGCTTTGCTGGCTGGATCGAGTCGAAATGACAGAAAAAGTGGTTTGTATACGCGGTTTGAGTAGTCGTGTTGAGTCAAGATTTCATAAGTATTTTGTATTACATTTTGGTGGGGCATTTTTAGCTTTTACCGCTTTGCAATTATTTATATTTTAACAGAGATTTGGAAGTTAAGCTTTTTTTAAAATAATAACTGCGTTCGACGAACGAACGACGCTACTCCGAACGAAAAGATAATTTGAAAGCTTTGCTATGTACTTGACAAGAAAATAGTATTATCACAGATAAACACTCAGATGTCCAGGCCTAATGCATTGGTTGGGACCGATTTCTGTTTTTCAGCTAGCAGAAATACAAACAATTCAGCAAAAAGGTGACCAACTACCAAACCCAAGTCTATTAGTTGATCACAACACGCATGCTATACTGTAGGGCAAAGGAGTCGAAAGTAAGCTTTCGGTGACTGGGTACATTTTTGAAAAATTGGGAACAGAAGTCGGTCCCATGCATTAGGCCTGGACATCTGTGCTTATTTGTGGTATTATTCTACTTGCTCCATTTATGTTGAACGAAACAACCAACGACAACCAACCAGTTGTCGGAATATTACCATGTTTTTACATGCCGAATTGAAAGTGGATCGAAACGGGATTGGATTAAAGAAAAATTGGCGCGGGTTGGATAACTGTTTTGTTTTTATTGAAATAAAGTAAAAAATAGAATTAAAATAACAATGGACTGAACAAATTTGGAGTAAAAACACTTTTTAAATTAAGTGTTAGAAATGTGGCAAACTATAAAAATGTGAACAACTTCACTTGAGATTGAATGTTATTTGGATCGAAATTTCATGTAAACCAAGGGAGATAACAATTTCAAATCAATCCACTAATAATCTTGTGCATGGAAATGTAATATATATCAGTTATTTTGAATTGTCAAATAAAATAACAACCTATAGTTGTTTGTTCGTATCAGAGCAGATTTTCTTCGTTCAACAGAAACTCTGACTGATAGTGGAAACTTTGGCCTGGACCATTAATGAGTGGTTTCAAGAATCTGCTGGTGATTGGCAGTCGTTTCAAAAAACAAAAAAGAAGAATCGGAGCAGAGTTCTTTCCAGATTTTTTGTTGCTGCTCTTTTTAACCCGGATCACATATCTGCTCTGCTTGGAGCAGCAGAGCTGATATAAATCACGCTTTCTAATT
>QYTT01076560.1:0-10103 GCA_006980735.1 Dasypogon diadema
GATGTTTGATCTTAACATAATTTTTCCAACGTTGCGGGCAGACCTCCAAACTTGTTAATGTCCGTAGGAACGATGTAATCCATTGTGGTGCTACCAAGGCTTCGAGTCACGACTACAAGTGGCCTTAAGCTTTTGTGGTAAATATTCGTGTATTTTTGGCTCTGTAATAATTCAACACATCTTCGCTGTGACTATAAAAGCTTGCAAAATTCGTAATCAACACCGTCGAAAACCTCTAGATATTAGTTTTCAGCCAAATCGGGCCATATATAACAAAATGCGGACCATCATCATCGTGAATTTTTATTGTTTAAAAATTTTAAAGTGTATTATTACACAAGCTTCAAAGTTAGCGAAGTTATCAGTTGTGATCGTTCCCTTTTAGGTACTGAGGATATCTGAATTTGGAATCATTGAGACATGAATCGCCACGTCATTTATTTCCTCACAGATGCATTTTATAAAAGTAAAATAGGCAATTTTGAAAATTTGTAGTTATTTACCGAGCAGTAAGTTCTTAAGTTAATTTGTCACCATCAGTACAAATTATTATAACTTGAGATTTCCATATAATTCCCCTAGTTCTTCGGAAACATACAGATAACTGTCGAAAGCAGTACAAGTTGGAAATTGTTGGAAAGGGTGTCGCTGCTAAAGTGAAACTTGCCTCGAGGATACCTTTATTTGAATCTGGCTTTAAACTCTTATCAGATCAAGTTGCAACTCTTGCAAGTTGCTTACTACTTCAGGAGACCACTGAAAATTTTGCTGCTATCTCCCGTGTGTTACCTCTGCATTCATAGTCGAACTATTGACTACAAACCTGGTGCATAAACGATTGTGATTGCTACGAACTCCAAATTAGATTTAACAAGAAAGTTTAGGATGCAAGTAATGGTAATTTTGGAAATTCGTACGAACAGACAAGTTGAATTTATGTTCTGTAACAATATTTGTTAGTTTTTAACCCTACAGCAATATTTTAGAGAGGTAAATGAAATGAAAAGACAGGACAGAAGCAAAATGTATTATATATGCAGAGTTGAGGCTATGATAGTTTTCAGAGCTTCAGAGGTGCATACCTTCGCAATCAGAAATTTGAATACAAAATAACCCCCTACCATGATTTGGGGCAATTAATCATGGGATGAGATATAAATGTTTTTCAATCCAGGCAAATGGAAATGTAGTTTGCGCTACTAATGTTTGATAAGCCTTTGATTTGCATTTTATTGTCACTGTCAGTCGTTGAATATTAATGCACTTATTAAAATGCATGTGAGGGATTTATTTGATTTTATTTTGTTGTATTGCTCCGGTAGATCAAAGCATTGCATTTACATATATATTTGCACACGAAACATATCGAACACATCCTTTTTGTAATTTTGGATTTACATATCAAATTTTTATTCTTGATAAGAACTTTAATATTATGTATATGCAAAAAATTGCGTTGGTTTTACAACTTTTTAGTCTAGAATTCATGAAATTGGAATTTCATGAATGTTTATTTAATATAATGTATATATTCTGATTGTATATTGTTTACTTTTTATTTTAAATGGAACTTTTAGAAACCACATTGATAATTCTATATATATAATTTTAGGCATAAAGATATATTGTATGAAGATATGGCGACAGAAGTGCGACAGTGATTAAAAAGAAAATTTTGCTGAAAACTTCCAGGTTTTCTCGAATGTCGCAGGACTTAAATGAACTCTTTTAAAGCATTATTTAAAAGAACATTTTTGTACTTTGAGGTCCGCTGGAAACTCCAATGGCAGATCCACAAATGATGAGAATGAAAAAGAGAAGTTTCTATTTACTTACCTGAGAGCATACTTAAATGGTAAAGTTTAAGATATAAGATAGTAATGATGACGTGCAATACACAATCTGGAACCAAAGTTTTCTACTTCTTATAAAAGAGCCGGCAACGGGTTTCATGCGCTCTCTCTATTATAGTCTCTATGTAGTCATTTGATGAGAATCCAGAAGTGTACACAACTTGCAACCTCACAGTGAATATTCAGTAAATGCTTGCGTCGAATTATTCGAGATAAATATTGACCAAGTTCAAAAATTTTATCAAACTTCTCAGTGCTTTTTCATTCGGATTAATATAGTTCAAGGACTATTGTAACGCCCCCACGAAGAGACACTTGGCTGTTTGAAGACTTGTTTGACATTCGATATAGTCATTACTCCACACAACTTCAGATAGCTCATATACACATATAATAATTTTGTTGACACGTGACCGTAATACTTTCATGAAGGAAATTAGCAGTTGAAGGAAATTTATTTGATACTTGTTTCAATTTCGAACAGATGTACTATTAATTTTAGACAGTTTAAAAAGAGTTCCATCTAGCTCAGAAGGTGCACTTCAAATACTTTAAAATTTGATGTGAGTAATTCGACAGTAACATATAAATTATTCTAATTATATAGAAAGCTTTAATGAAATATGCATCAAATAAGAAATTTTATAAAGCAAGAGCTTCTCGGTCACAAGTCAGAGAGTACACACGTTGGAATATCTGTCAACCACATGAATGGATTTTCTCTTCTCCTATGTGAAATTCGTCTGAAGGCGGGATTGAATTATGTTTTCCGTGGAAATATCCCAAATATAAAAAAGTTCACCTCGAAAAATGTTATTTCCTCTGCAACAAAAGTGACCTCTACCTGCGAAATTATGATAAATTACGGATATTAATCTTAGTTTGCTTTAGGATTCTCAAATATTGTTGCGTAAACAAGGTCTGGGGATTTCAAATTATTTATGGCGGAGGCTCTGTATGATATCAACATTATGTGGCCAGCACAATGAAGTCAAATTTATTTTGAGATTATAGGGAAGGACTTCCAGTAGGGCGCATAACTAATTGTGAGATAAATCCAAATTTCCTGAGATAGATTTCTTTCTGTTTTCTTAATTCATCAAATTTAGACCATGGAAATTGAGTAATTTTTGATCCTGATTTTGGTATTCTGATGATAAAAGTTAAATTTAGTTTGCTTAATTTAGATAATATGTTTGTTTTTCTAGAAAACGGTAATACAACTTTAATAAAATCCTAACGGTTTTAGAGATGTGCTAATATCTCGTATTTTTTTGGTTGCCTTTTCAAATGAAAGTCGTATAATGTATAGTAATGTCGTAGAGAACATTAGTGGCTTTTAAATAGATGCTTACTAACTCTCCTGTTTCTCTTCGTTTAGGAGCTACGAATTTTTAAAGTAAAAATTTTCGCATTTTCTTCCCTTTTTCTCAAAAATACGTAAATTTCTCAAGAAAAGCTGCAATTAATATGTCCCGTCCCGAAACCAACCCTGCTCTTCTATGAATAATGAAAACGAAAATTCGCGGAACAATAAAAAGTGATAAATTTATGTCAATTGCACATGGCTACACATATTTAGGACGATGTTTGTTCTCCTGGAAAATTCTAAGTAAAAAAGTGGGATGGAAAGGTTTTCAGGAGGGAACCCGATGACTGAGCGAGCCGAGGCGCACGTATGAAAATTTTCTTCTCTGTAGGGGTGAGTTCGAATCCTGTGCGGCGATTTATCTGGGCACCAGTGGTCGAGGTAATTCTATTGAGGAAAATTGTATTTGTGAAGCCACTGGGATGCTGCATCATTACAGTAAAACTTTCATCCCAAAAATTGTGACTCACTTCAGACATTTGCTATGATGAAGGTCATGATCAAGAAATGGGTATAAAAGAACACCTAAAATCGGTATAATATCTTCCCGTTCGCCTTCTTGATCATATTGGAATCTCTGCCTGCTTTGTTCAATATGTGATACATTATTTGGTCGTCAAACATCTTGTTTTTGTACCTGCCGATGCAGGTAGCTCCAGTTTAATGTTGTCTCTGACGGCGCTTTTTCCTGTAAAAAGTTCGTACAATAATTTCAGGTTCACTTTGTCCTTAGTTGTGATTACGTCGTTTTGTGAAAAGAGTGCTTTTTAATTTGGGTTAGTGAATTAATTCCTGGTGAAAAGAGAATAAAAATTTCTGTTCAAAATATCAACCGAGTACCACTTAAAGAAAATTCCGGTAATATTGAGATCTGTTTTCGTTTTTTATGCTGGTGATTCAACATTTTCTAATCGAGCAAGATTTTCTAGGTAATGTGCGATCTGTGTTCAGTGACTTCATTACCAGTTTTTTCCGCAGCTGCCTTAATATTATTCCATCGTATTTTACCATATATCTGGATGTGAATTTTGTTAGTAATATGTTACTTCCCGCTTCTACTGTATCAACAGCTGAATTTCGTGTTGATTGGAAGTATAAACATTAAGGGATCGAATCTTAATGAGACTCGGATTCTGAGTTACAGTCGGTTGCTCTATAAAATCTCTATATCAAGAATGTTTGATTAGTGTCTTCTACTAATCAAAATGTGGTCAATTTGTGGTCAATACGGTTTTTCCAGATTATGTATATTGCGATTAGAGAAGTAACTGCTATCAACAGCCGATGCTTTAGAGCCAACAAAGTTCATGGCTCTACCAATTTTAAATTTTTTTGCATACAAGTTTATACGAGCTTTTTTAATGATGACACATTTGTTAAATTTATAGAAATTCGAATATATATGAGATGCGTATTAGTTGTTTACCTGGAAAATATGAAAGTGTCATAAATATAATTGCTGAGAGGTTCAGGAAGCCACAACTGATGTTTTCTTTTCAAGTTGACATTTTCAGTAGTTTTGTCATGTAACAGGTTCTTTAAATAAAGATATGTACAAAATATTTAATTGTAAACTTAAGGAAATGCGGTTGAATTGTCTTTAAATCTTAGCGAATGATATTAACTGTAAGGTAAGAAAGGGTCAAAGAAAGGTCACAAAGTGGGTGGTGTATGAAATTACATATTCTGTTAATACGCTTGATCTTCATCAACCTTCAAATAAATATTGGAAAAATATTCGTAAGAAAAAGTTACAAATATCGAAAGTCATATTTAAGTAGTGCAGTCCAAGGATTCTGATTAAAATTTCCTGGAATTCTTTTCCTACTTGATACCCTCAATCTTTTTGCCCCTATGGGGACAATATTCTCAGTTTGAAATAGTGATTCGAAAAGTAAAGTAACCTTGCCTAGAAAAGTGAAAATGTCAAAAATTGAATTCAATTGAAAAATTGAAATTCTAGGTCATCATTTTGAGCATTTAATGTAATTAATAAAAATTCATTAGTAATTAAAAATATTGAAGAGATTTCTTTTTATCTTTCAATCCAAAGTGTATTTCTCAGATGTTGCAAAAAATCTTATTTTCTGCAGTTAGAACGCCATCAGAAAACAGGAATACAAATTTTTTTTTGACAAACCCAGGTATTTTGTAGTGTAGTATCCGAATCTGTAATGAAAAATGAGGGTTCCCATTATTTATTATTTTTTCAGAAAGCATGAACGCATTAAAAATTTAATTTCGAACGTCTTTACGAATATACTATAATTTATAATTTTTTTATTGTATTCTCAAACATTAATAAATTAATTTTCTTATCTTCTTAATTTTAATCTAACCTTACTAATTTAACTATATATCTTGCATGCCAGTGTAGAAGCTTAATCTTAGCATACTTTTTGCTGGAATAGGTAAATGTTGCTTGATACCCCAATAAAAATTGCACCTTCTGGGCAAGAAGGGAAATTAATTATTAGATTATTGCATTTTTCTTTACGTGTAGGTATTTATCTATTAAAACATATATTCAAATTCGAATTTAACTTATCGCATCAAAAAGATGGTTTTGTTAATTTACGAACAAACGTGTGTTGTCCCTATACACGTGAAAAAAATACACTTGTACTTAATTTCAAGTGATTAAGCATGACTTTTCTAAATCCAAGTGTTCATGTGATCCCGTGAAATAACAACCTCTACGACAGATAAATCAGTAATTAAAATTATGTTTTGTTCTTTGTCTGTTCGTGAAGTCTTTAACTTTTTACTTTTACAAATATCAGTAAGGTAACGCCTTTTTTTTACTGAATTGCGTACATAAATGTCGTTTTTAAACTTTCATTCTCAGTTCCATTGAGGTCAGTTAGAAATTCGTCTTTAAATGTACAACTGAATAGGTTTTACCACTTTTTGGGCATAGAAAAGATAAAGTATAAGTACATATTTATATTTTGTTACAAATCGATTTCTTGCAAATGTGTTTTTAGTATATATATCTATTGAATTTTAGTACATCTTTTAAATAAGATTTAAACTCGATTTCGTGTTGCATAATCTTATAATTCTTCAAGAACTAGGGAACTTGAAATAATTTCAACTATATCCAATGTAAAACAACAAGAAAAAATTAGCATTTAATTGGCTGCTTTGGAATCAACTTTTGGGTGTGTTTGCTACGAAGCTTAAGTTCCATATGAATAAGTCTAAGACGCAACTGAATCCATGGAAGAAATAAACACACTTTAGTAAGTTGTGAATAAAAAATTTTTAGATATGAACATTCTCCGATTGTTGTAAGTTAGCTTAGCTTAGTCGTAGATTAACCTCTAATGTACTTGAAAATTTGCCTTATGTATTTTCATTTTGGTTTGCAGAACCTTGAGATTCCGAACAAAGTTAATATTTTCGACATTCCTAACGCAGTCAGATGAAAACTCTCTCTATGTCCGTTAAAAAATCATTCTTTAGTAAGTGCTACCTTTGAGCAGATAGTGCAGTAATCGTGGTTCCCACAGAGATATAGCGTTAAGATTTCTCAATCTCTTTTGCTGTTTAGGGGTCATTGGTCATTGAAATTTTGTGATTATTGGATTCCGGAAGAAAATATCAAGGCTTGGGTGCGATTGATTATTGATAATAAAACGGGAGCTACTATGAGAATTTTGTACTTTGTAAATGCCGGTAGCATTAAGGTATTCATATGAAAACTGTGGAGTCTTTTACCAAACAAAATATTTTCCATAAATGATCAGCATACGAAAGAAACTGCTTGGGTTTTTTACATACACTAGGAGAAGCCATCCTGTAAAACAAAATATACTGTAAGAATATAACTGAGAGTGTGTTGTGGAATAATAATAATAATAATGTTTTTATACATCCAAAAATTCATATAGAGCTAATAGTACGTCTACAGGTTTATCTAATAAACTGAACTAAAAGACTGGAGTAACGTCTACCCAGTTAGTCTTTTACATAAGCTAAACAATAATTTGTGCATAATAAATAATTTGTACATGCTAAAGAGCAAGATTAATTTACACAAAGAGATTCATTCCAGAAAAACAAATAATATTGCGAACATTGTAAAAAAAGAAGACAAAAATTTATATAAAAAACATAATGCATTTGTTCTTCCTATGATGTATTACTTAAAGTTACTCAACAACTATATAAATCCATAACGCTTTAGTTTTAGTTATTAAATTTCAAAATTAGTGATTTTCTGTATGGTAAGGCGTACTGCAGATATATCTATAACTTGTTGAAAAGAGAGTGGCTTATTGGCGAACTCGGTCAGCATCGCCTCTTATCAGACAACCTGGAAGCACTATATTGAAGAAGAGAACAGAAAAGCGAAGGTGGTGTTGAATCAATGTAGAAGAGTAAATTTTAGGAAAATTATCCATGATATAAAAATTTTGCTTATACCACATTAAGCAAAATTTTTATATCATGGATAATAATAAAAATAAATGTCAGTATTGAAAGAAATGATAGAATTGGCTCAGATAGTAAAAGACAAAAGGATATGTATTCGACTATTGAAAATAAGACCTTTACATAAAAAAGCTGGCAGTACTGAATATTAGCCTTCATCAATTCTCCTTTACCTTTTTAAGGTGTTTGAGACTCTGCTACATAATCAAATGACTCTACACGTCGAGACAAATTGTTTACTATCTACTTTTCAATCAGACTTCTGTACTACTGCCTTAATGAATATAACTGAAAAGATTAGACAATCTATTGCTGCTGAAAAGTAATACTTGTTCTCCTTGACTTCTCAAAAGTTTTCGTTAGGGTTGATCGTGTACTATTAATTAACAAACTTGTGTCTAGGTTAAACTTTTCCCTTGATGCGTGCGAACTTATTAAATCCGATCCCTCTGGTCGACTAAAATGTGTTTATTGCTTCGGTAGGTCATCGAGTTCCCTTCACAGTATTATTAAATGACATAACAATGGTAACCAGACATTGTACATACCACCTATATGCAGGGCTGGGCGAAATGCTTCTAAAAATTCATTTAATCACATTATATAAAATACCGAGCATTTTGTATTTAAATACGAAATACAAAATATTTGTTGTTTGAACATTTAAATACTTAATTTGAAATACTTGAAAAATTTGTATTTTAAATACTTTGAAAAACAAAACAGAAAGGGCCTGTTCAAAATTTCAGTTTCTGCAGTCGATTGCAATTTCTACACGTGTAGATTTATGTAAATGAAGAAAGTTTTTGAAATTTTTGATAATATTTAACAGAGGGTACCTACTAATTTTATGTAGATTTCAATATCACTATTAGAAAAGTTTTTCCTATATTTATTAATTACACGTGTAAAAATTGCAGTCGACTGCAGGAACTGCAATCATGAACAGGCCCAAAGTTAAAAAGTGACCAGTACAGTAGTACACTGAAACTTTGGCAGCGGACTCCACCGGGGATAAATGAATTTGATGATTTTGCTTTCACAAACATTTTAGTTTTGTCACACAAAAATTTTTGTTGCTTTCTGGAAGTGCAATTTTATTACGCTCTTCTCACCATATCACACTTTCTCTACCTGTATATTCAAAAGTGAATGCACATCATCCATAAGTATTATACAAAAAATTCGAACAACTCCTAAAAAACAAAGCCATATATTCATTAGTCATGTCTGAAGTATTTTCTTTTTTTCTAAAATGTAAGTAGTTAACTAAATGTGAAATACATGGAGTTTTGTATTTAAAATAAATAAAAAATTTTTTTTCATAAAGTGTATTTAAATAATACAAAATATTATAAAGTATTTAAATACGTATTTTAAATGCTAGTATTTAAATACTGCCCAGCCCTGCCTATATGTTGACGATTTTCAACTTTTGCATTTCTAGACCCAAGGACTTGATTGAGGAAACTGGACGGTTAATAAACCTAAATTCTAGAAATTGACACGAAAAAACTAGCGCGTGGGATTTGAAACAGTCCCATTTGCACAAAAACCCCTTATTGCTCTTACTATTTTTACAAAACTGCATATAATGTATATTATGTATGTATATAATATTATTATATTATAATACGACAGCTTCGCGGTAAACTAAACTGCCGCTTATTCCACCCTCTGGAGTAACATCTTAATACTTTGTTGGATAACTTTTTTGTTGTCTACGACTATGATTTCAGTATTTCCGCAGGAGTACAGGGTAACATTGTCAGTATCAAAAAATTGCGACATGGTCTAAAAGACTTCATATAAAAAGCGTGGTCGGTGGAAACACTGAGCTTCTTTATATCTAAGTTTGTAAGAGCAATCGGGAGAATTTTCGTAAAATACGAGCAAAGCTTTTGAACTCCAGTTATATTATTGTGATGATGATATAAAAATTTACAGTAGTGGTACCTTTATTAATAACAATTTGCCCACGTTTTACCCAACCAATAATTAAAAATCTTGTCCACACATATGAGACGGGTTATGGGGTTATCAAAAAGACATGGGTGCATTTCATTTGTTCCACCCCATAACCAAAACCTTCTAAACTACAAGCCATGAACTGGCCTTGAGCAAGAATATTGAACTCGTTTTTTATGAACGCTTTAAGATATCAGAAAGTGGTCCGTTGAATTTATAGGACCACTTTCTACTATCTTAAAGCGTTCATAAAAAAGAGTTCAATATTAGGTCTGTTTAATGAGACACTGCCCCAGATTAACCGAGAAAACTTCGTTCAATCTCAGGAAAACTGTCAAAGCCGACCAAGCGCATCTGGACAACTTGGGCTGTCACTTCCACGAATGACACTTCTCCTGAGTTTGCCTTAAGTCTAGAGCTTGGGCAGGAAAAGTTGACCGAGACTGACCGAGACTAAATCTGGCAGCCGTCAA